>JANHZT010010413.1:67768-80585 GCA_032468215.1 Stegonotus admiraltiensis
AAAGTATGAAGGCTATTGCTTAACACATTGTAAGCCACCCTGAGTCTCCGGAGAAGGGCAGCATATAAATCAAAATTTAAAAAAAAATTGTTTCCCAAGCAATTCATTATAGCATATAAAGCTTTGTATCTCTTGAATCCAAATTACTAGCAGAATCATCTATGCCTGTGTATGTCTTCCATATAAGATATCCAAAGGAAAATCTTTTGCAGACCTACTGTGGATGTAGAAACGTTTCTATGGAGCAACTGGAAACGGAGGCTGGTTCCTATTCATTACACTTAAGTCTTTTTAGAAATGTTTATAATTTATAAAAGGTGTTTTGGTCTCATTTTCTACGTTTTTATTGCATGAAAATATCGGAGTTACCTGAGGTGGCATATCAAATTTATCTGAATAAATTGATCCTCTTTGCAGGTTAAGGGATTGTAGCAGAACACCAATTTGAAGAAAGTTAAGCTATAATATAACTAAGAGCTTCGGGAGATTGTCCTATTTATAGTCAAATGGGCTAAGTAATGAACAGCAATTTTATCTCCTATACAGTACTATATACAGAACCTTATCAACCTATTCTGCATAATTGTTTTGATAACATTTCCTTAAAATAGATGCTATCCAAATTACCTGCTGATAATATCCAGTACAAATATGAAGTCATCATATTTGAAGTTAGACATATCGGTGCCCAGCAAATAGGTCTTCACTTTCAATTGGACATCCTAGGTAAAAACAAAAAGGCTGGAATACTAGAGAAACAATAATTTTCTGTATTAACTATTTATAATTAAACAATCACAAAGCATAAAGAAGGGGAAATCTTGGGATGACATCATTGTTTGCTCATCAGCTGAAATTCATCAAGGATCTCCATATTTTCAGGATAGTTGTTTATTTAAACTCAGTTTTAAAATTAAAATTAATATTAACATAGTTTATTGTCTGTTCCTTGCTGGTTACCTGTTGAGAAGCACCCAGTCTGGCAGGGAGGGATCAAGCATGGAGCAAGTCTGGGATCACTGTGCAATCTCAAAAGTGTATAGACAGAACATAATTTTTTGCTTTATTTATTAAATGTATATGCTGCCCATCTTCCTGATAAGGGTACTCTGGGAGGCTAATAATACTACAGAGTAAGGTTGAACTCTGTATGTGTGGGTCTTGTTCACACCTCACATTACTGTTATATTTTATTCAGAAATTCAAGCATACTTTTAAAATTTAAAAGTAGGATCGATAACATTGTGGGAATTCAACTTGATTATAGCAGTTTAGGGCTATTCTTCAGATATATAAATATTTACAACCAACTGTTAGTACAAGCACAGATAGATAAAAAAACCCCAGATGGTTAAATATAAAGTAATGCCTTTAATGTTATAAATCATCAAAAAATCATAGAACGGATCCAGTAGAAAATCTTGTGTGTTTTTTAGCATCTGTTCTTCCCTTTAGTTGAAGAAAGTTGCAATGAGAAAAGACCATATTGCTACTGTTCATGAAATGGAGTTCTACAGTGAATACTTGTGAGTATATGGGGTTCCTCTAAATCAGTGGTTCTCAACCTGTGGGTCGGGACCCCTTTGGGGGTTGAACACAGGGGTCACCTAAGACCATCAGAAAACACATAATTTCAATGGTTTTAGGAATAATTTTAAGGTTGGGGGTCACCACAACATGAGGAGCTGTATTAAAGGGTCGTGGCATTAGGAAGGTTGAGAACCACTGCTCTAAATGGAATTCACCAGAAGATCCTGATTGTTCATGGTGATGACTGTGTTGACATGAGTAGTATGCATTGTTGTATCAAACAATAGAAAAAATGGTAAACTGGGAAGAGCTATTTGTGGATCAAGAATTAAGTGGGTGACCTATGACACCAGACAACTAGTTTCATGTGAGAAAGGTTGATGAACTGTTTAAAGACAATAAGTGAATCATTGAAGGGAAATTGCTGTCAAGACTGGAATTTCACAGGAATGGGTTTCTGTCCTTCAACAATGGAAGATGCTGTAATATGTGTCCTTTAAATTGCTGATAGCAGGATGAAAGTTCCAAGAGCTGGAATTTGCTAGCAATTGCTATCAGACTACAAAAACGAAGTTGAGGATTTTTTTCACAGCAACATGATGGCCAACAAAATTTAGGGTCATCAGCATCATCTAGAAAGAAGGCCTCAGTCTTAGAATTTCAAGACTGCAAAAACTGAAGATTCAAAACCCAGGATTTGGAAAGAAAGCTCATCATAGCAATTTCCTTGAACCTGTGGCACACAACTCAGGAGCACTGCACTGCAACAATTAAAATTCCAAAACGGCATTAAGCAGAGTTTGGATGCATAAGACAAACTTGTTGCTGCTGTATGACAAAGCTAGGCCTCACTCTTTCTTCCTTCACAAATTCAGTATAAAAATGAGATAAAACATCAGTAAGATTAATAACCTTGCACTCAATACAAAAGCTTGGATAAGATATCAAAACAGCGTAAAATAAATACATAGAAAACAAAGCTTTTCAACTGATACTCATTCCCCAGGGAAAACCTGTCATTTTAAGATAAATCAATAATCTTTTTTTCTGTTTTTTTAAGCATGTCATTTAAAATCATGCATGGAAATTGATTTTATTTTGATGGATCAAATTTCAAACAAACCTGCCATATTCGTGAAAGCCCATGCTCCAATTTTTTTTTCACGTAGCTGCGGTCAAAATTGGTGTCCTCAGTACCCAAGATGTTATTTCCATCTAAAATATAATTTAACTGTAATTTCAGGCATCAGAAATGAGGAGAAAATTGAGTTTTACAAAAAAATCAAAGATTTCATACATTGTGGATTCATTTTATTTCTTTGAATCTTCAACCTCTCCAAACAGAAATTAAACACTATAAACAAAGTCTTGTGTTTTATAACATAGAACAGAGAATCTGTGAGTAGATACAGCTAGAACATATCTCACATTGTCCTTTACTAATCTGCTGGCTAGGATTGATGAGTCCTGATGGTAAGGAGTCCGACTACAAGTAACAATAAACTAGCTCTGTTTTAAAGAGTTTACAGATCTGTTCCAATATGTTACTGAATGTGGCCCAATGCTCACTGCCTCATTGATGCCTCAATGCATCAGTTAAAAAATAACCCGTCAGTCACACAGATCTAATTTGATAAGGTACGTAATAGAGATACCCCCAAATCCAATGATTCTGTCAAACTGACAAAATGTACCAAAGCAGCAGAGTCTGCATAACAAGAGCATGGTGCTCATTTAATTATTTGTCCTCCTCTCACTCATAGAAGTGGAATAAAATACTTTACTATGTTCAACAAAGATAACCCCTTAATAAATGTGTTCTCGACTTCAGCCTTACAGTGTATGTGAGACCTGTGGTACAACATGTTTTCAAGCTAAGGATTACATTTAGCCTATGAATAGCATGGTAGAAGCAAAAAAAGGAGTGGGTGGAACCAGGACAATTAATTAAACTAAGTAAAGCTAATCTCATCTCTCTTCCAGGAACTTATATGTGATGGACATGGCATCTCCTCCTTTAATTTCACTACTGCAAATACTTAAGTAAATCGCTCTGAGAGAAAATGAACTGGCTCAAAGTCTTCCAGTGAGTTTTGTAGTAGAGGGTAGATCTGAAGGTCCTAATATTTACATTACATTTTTGAGTTTGTGAAGCCATTACTTTCAGAGTAGGAGGAGATTCTGGGACCACAAGTTGTGCATTGTTTGCATTAGGCAAACATAAATCTATGCCCAAATAAAAGTTAATGGCCTCTAGCAAAAGAAGTAACAAATGTTTAGATGTGCCAAAGAAAACGCTAATTAATCACAAAAGATGCTGAATATAAAATACAACAACCATTTGGTACATGTTCCTTAAACTAAGACACGCAGCTTCCCACTGAAACAATGGACACACATTGACCACGTTGTTCAAACAGATCAGATGGGCTCCACTCCAATTTTTATGCTTGGAAACTGAAAATAGCAAGAGACATTTCCTACCAGAAGATGAAGGAGACTCCCCATGGTTATATTTTTCATGCCAGTCCATTGTCCGATAATAACTCAGCATGACCTCCCATAGAGCTTTGCACAAATCAGCAAGGCATGGAATGTAACTGTCTGATGTAATGTGCTGTGCAATACACAAAACAGGTCTGTGAAAGTATCTTGCTTTCTTAATTCAAAAATAATGCCAAATATACATAAAAGTTAACTATTAGCACAAAACAACAATTAAAAATGCCTGTTTAACTTGTACATGTTTTAATTTTGTATTTTAAATTTTATGTCACTTAGAATGCCTTAATTTTAACTGTAATGCTTCCAACACTAATAAACAAAATTAAAAATGCTAAGCTGCATATATACTTCTGTAATTTAATAATACATATGTCTGTCTGATACAGATGGAATAGTTAACAATTTCTTCTTAAGAGGACATCCAACCTCCTCACTTTCTCTTAAACCATAAACATTTATCTCTTGTTCATCAGGCTTCAAGTTATAAAATGAATTGTCCCAAAGGTGCTTTTTCAAGAGGCAGATGGACTTTCTGATTTTTCTTTGAAAGCGTTTCTGAAAAGCTGAAGAAGCTTCTTGGATGTGAAGCGAAACATCTTCGAAGAAACATCAGAAAATCCAGTTGCTTCTTGAAAAAGCACCTTTAGGACATGACTGATAATTTCCATAGACTTCTAAAATGGATTGCAATTTTTTTAAAAAACAAAACAAAACATTCTTTTCCAATAATAAAACAGACCACTTTCCATTTAATATAAAATATTTGTAACTCTTGTACTTACTAAGTGACATAAATTTCCCAAAAAACATTCATGGATTGTTGCTACTCTAGTAATTAGCAGGCTTTAAATAAACCATTAGTCTGAAAAGTCAGCAGGCGCTAGCGCTTAAAATCTAAAGGATTCTTCCTACCTTGTCAATTAGCCCGCTTAAATTAAGAACATGGGACATTTATGTGTTCTTTTAAAGAAAAATATGTGTTTTAAATGCTCCAAACAAGCTAGGTACAATATATACAATTTTCCCCAGGTTTTCAAAATAGATGCTGTTAAGAATTAATTCAATTCCTAAAATAGGCACTTCCCATTAAATCTGATGATTGTGCTTAATTAAATGAAGAATCCCAGGAGCCATATGCAAACACTTCTTTAAAATTTAAAGACTTCATGGTATTAAATGTCCCATTGCTGCTTTTTGGGGGAATTTATTTTTTTAGCTTCCTAGTCTAGCCTATAGTCTAGGGCGCATGCCTGCCTGCCTGATCCGCAACCCAGAAGAGAAGCTGCCCAGGATGCATGTGCGTGCCCAAAAATGAACTTCTGGTTTCTGCCACACACATGCATGCCGGACAGCTAGTCTTCCGGTTACTGGTGCGCATGCACATGCGACCATCAGCTGGCCGGTGTGTATGCTTACGCAGAAAAATGGAATATCAGCTCTTCCAGTTTCCAGCACTGCCACACACATGAAGGGCAGTTGATCGTCACGCATGCACATGTGCCAGAAACATGGAAGAGGAATGGGCAACACGGTGCATGCCAGGCGACATGGCTCCGCGTGTCACTTCGGGCTCGCGTGCCATAGTTTCGCCATCATGGGCCTAGGGATTCCTTGGTAAACTCCATCCAAATACTTCATTAAGTAGTTCTACTCTGTAAAGCTGCCTCATCCCAGAATTCTGATGCCCTTGACTTTACTAGCATTCTTATTTTTCTCTCAGGCAGCAAGGCCAGGATAATAGTTGAGACATACATGCTTTACAATTTATCATTGGAGATGTTTTGCAATGGGCCTTATCACTTTACACTGCATTGGCATTGCATGTTTTGCACTGTTTTTACTCCATTTTGCCCTACTTTGTGTTTTCTATATTGCTAGCTGCTCAATCGTTAGTTGAGAGGGATGACTTTATACATTTATAAATAAATATGCTTTTTAATTTACCTATCCATCTTATCATACTTTATCTTTACGACACATTTTTATCCCAAATTAAATATGGAAATAATTTTAAAAGGTTGCTTTTGAAAATAGATAGGCACATCAGCATATACAAACATTAAAAGTTCAAAACCACTGTAGAACTACATACCGTGCAAAGATCCTTGTACTGAAGCTTCTGAAATTTGGTGTCGGTGTTTCCTGCACACAATTCAACATACCCTAGAACAACCTGGAATACTGTATTGTGAATGGCTTGAGTAAAGTGCATATGTAGTTGGTCCATGGCTGTCTGGATAGAGATGAAGGAGGATTTAAAGGCATCATATAATCATTCAGTTCCCTAATTCTATTTGGACACTCTGCAACTCCAACAAAGTGAACTTATCTATATATCTATAGCTCAGGATTAAACTATGAAATCCTTGGCACTTTCTGAATTTGGTTTGTTTGCAGATCATTATTCTCCTAAGTAACAATAGCATAAGTAGTCAAACAATCAGGTAGGAAACAATACATTAATCAAGGAATCACTAAGCAGGAAGCCATACTGCCACCAAAACTGGCAGGGTAAGATACTGTATATAAATAGGGAGCAAATCTCAAATTCATTCACTTTTATATTACCTAATTGCACAAGGAACAGCTGTAAACAAAGAACCAAGCTCAAACAGCACCATAGCAATAGCAATAGCACTTATATACCATATAGTGCTTTACAGCCCTCTCTAAGCAGTTTTACAGAGTCATCATATTGCCCCCAACAATCTGGGTCCTCATTTTACCCACCTCAGAAGGATGGAAGGCTGAGTCAACCTTGAGCCTGGTGAGATTTGAACTGCCAAATTGCAGGCAGCCAATAGTCAGCAGAAGTGACCTGTAGTACAGCACTCTAACCACTGCACCACAGAGGCTCTTCCACCATGGACTTCAAAGTACACTTTCCCATCCATTATAGCAAATTTGATAATCTGTATCTATTTATATTCAAATGAAAGTTGAAGGTCAAGGGTTTCCTTGTTTCTTTTCCTAGGTTTTCTTTCCCAGAAGTGAATAATGACATTCCCAAAATTAGAATAAGAGTCATATTTTGCTCCCACCTCAATATAATTAGATCTCAAAATACTCCCATTTTTTCATTCATGAATAATATCAGAAATTAGCAATTGAGTGTTTCCCAGTCAAAAGTGTATTTTTCCCTCCAGAGAAATGTATAAGTGTAAGATAAAACAGACATGAACCATGAAAGAACACACTGTTGGACTAAGAGGAACAAATATATTTTGCTGTTCTTACACTGACATTTAGAGGCTATGTTTTAATGATTTATGATTCTATCTATTTCTCCAGGGATAATTAAATGCAAAGTTAGCTCTTTTAAAAAGAAATATGCACATGATTTAAAATTGATTTTGGGTGCCATGAATGAACATTCAAATAAGGCTTTTCATTTTCAAGACTCAATTTTCCTTCAGCTGTGCTCTGTATTTCTCTCTCTCTCTTCTTCCCTCTCCCTCTGTTGTCTCTCCCTCTCTGTCTCTACAAACACACAGACATACAGACACGTATAGTCCTTGACTAATGGCCACAATTGAGTCCAAAATTTCTCTGTCTAAACAAGACAGTTATTAAGTGAGCTGTGCTCCATTTTACCACCTTTTTGGCACAGTTCTTAAGCGAATCACTGCAATTAAGTAAATTGTGCAGTTGTTAAGAGAATCTGCCTTCCCCATTGACTTTGCTTGTCAGAAGCCAGCTGTGAATGTTACAAATGGTGATCACTGGACACTAGGATGATGTAACTGACATAAATACATATCAGTTGCCAAGTGCCTGAATTTTGATCACATGACTATGGGTATGCTGCATGGTCAAAAGTGTGAAATATTAAGACAGGCTAACCCGCTGCATATCAGGATGCAATTTGAACAAGAGAATACTAACCTGTGTTTTTCCAAGTAGCCTGTATGCCTGTTGCACCTTAGTATAATGGTTTATGTCAAAGTTCTTGCATATTTTAGAAAGTGCGACATCTAACTGCTCCTGTAAAGTAAAAAATAATTTAGCATTTAGTAAAAGGTAGTATTTAAAAGAACTACAATTCAAATATATTTGATGCATTTGTTCACAATAAAACAAAACGCCTTCAAACAAAGGTATGAGGAACTTACTTTTGGTATATTGGGTAGGCTAAATGGTCTATAGAAATAATTAATTCCTCATGAGCTTTACAGCTTTAGTGTTTAATTAAAATGCAAGTATGGGCTTTGATAAAGGCATGTAAAGTATATAGGTTGTGGAGAAATTGGATATGGAAGTTTCTTCCATTTTCTCAAAACCCTAATTATAACAGAAGTAGGATTACTGTACACAATGAATCTAAATGGTGTGTAAAATCCTGGGCGGACAGTACATTCCAATAATGAAATGATGGAAGTCTTTGCTAAAATATGGTGACAACCACCAAGCTAGAAGGCTTTAGTAATTTAGCAAATTTATGGATCTTAAAGCTATTAATCCAAATGCCTATCCTGCAGGTTATCTTTAGTTCAAAGTCAGCATAAGGAACAATAGTAGGAAAAGAGCTATTGAACTTGCATCCTGCATCTGATTAAATTCTCTGGGAACAGAATGTTGGAATAGATAGGATTTCAGTCTGATCTAGCATGATGAAAATACTTTTATCATTTAATGGGTGAAACTACTTACACTCAACTAAACTCACCTCAATTTGCTCCAAGGTGTCCTGTAATTTTGAATTCAATTCACTGCAAAACAAAAGACAACCATTAGAAGTCATGACATTTTCAAATTTCAGAAGCTTCAGCCGCTTTTGGCACATGATGGCACGGTGGGCCTGGTATGCCCTTTTTCGCTCTCCCAAGGCTCCAGAGCCCTGGAGAAGGTGAAAACGGCCTTCCCCACCCCTTGGGAAGCCCTCCAGAGGCCGGAAACCGCCTGTTTGCTGACTTCCAGTGGGCCCAGAAGGCCTGGAAATCAGCTGGCCGGTGTGCACATGTGCGTTGGAGCTGAGCACGCGTGCCCAGTGATATGGCTCCATGTGCCACCTGTGGCACACGTGCCATAAGTTCACCAACATGGACATAGACATATTCAGCCTCTGAGACTGGACAGAATCAAAATATAGAAATAAGCATCCATTAACTCAGAAAGGACCCTTTCTCAACTCCATTTCTCATGAAGCGGGGACAAATAGGAGCAACCAAAGAAAAAAGCAGACAACAAACCATCTGTTTTTTATAAATTGAGCTTATATTCCATTCTAGAGTTAACTGTGTTTGGGATCCTTTAAAAAAGAAACATCTATATAAAGCCTGCCAGAAAGCCACTTTATTCATATCAAAGTTAACTGATGGAAATCTATGGTTTATACCTCAAATCCCTAACACGAAACAAATAAGTTACAATTGTTCTCAGAATAATTATTTGGCCTTTCAACGATGTAATTAATTATGCCAAAACTATTCACTTGTGACATTCATTTATTGAAACAATTAAAGCATGTTAAAACTCCAGTTTATTTTAGTCTCTATTTGCTGGAAAATAATCAAAAGAAAACAGCACCATTCCACTGAGGAAAAGAAAGTTCAGATAGAAATGTTGTATGCTAAAGAAAATATGCTGTATACAGGTAATCCTTGAGTTATGAATGTAATAGAGTCTGCCAATTAAAAGAACAAGCCTTATCCCTCCAGTTAATCAAATGTGCAGGTTGTTAAGAGTGCATGGGGTATCTCAGGAGTGGGGAAGACCATGGAAAGACTAGTGCAGGGACAAGACCACAGTGTCCAGCACCAAAGGCCTTCTCTCACCGAGAGATCCAGTGTTTCTCTTCCCACCCCTTGGGGTCCCAAGCTGCTTAAACATTTCCTCTCCACCCCATCACCAACCACTAACTTACTTTTGGCACAATGCTTGATAGCCCTACACTGCCTACACTCTCCTCCTGCACAGACTTGGGTGTTAGAGGCCTTGTCCAGCCAGGTAGAGCAATGCCGGGCCAGCCTCTCTCCTTCTCTGCCAAGCCCAAGCCTCTCTCAGAAGTGGGTGCAGCCCTGCTCTGCCAGTTGCTGGACCACCGAAACCGCCCTGATTTCACAAATTGTACCACCATGGAGTTGGAGAGATTGGCACGCCTCGTTTACTAAAAGCACTCCTTTTTCAAATTTCAAGAGGGGCTGCTAAACAGACCTGCTTTCCAGCTCCATTGCATTTCTCCCCACAGCCCAAGACACCTTTCTTTCGCTGGAAAAATGCAAAAGGAAGGAAAGCATAGAGAAACCAAAGAAGAATCCTCCAAAGTTGTCGCTTTCCCCAATGCGGAGCAAGAGAGACCAAGCATGAGGCAAGTTCATGGGGCTAAAAAAAAAGTAAAATAAGCCTTTTCAACTTCATGAGATCTTAATTTTTTTTGCGAGAAGCTGGAAAGGCTGATCTTCTTTTTTGTTTTAGCACCACAAACTTCTGGCAAGTGAGGGGACCCCAGCTCCACAGTGCCCCCCAGCTCCACAGTGGCAGAGAAACATGGTGGAACTAGAAAGGAGGTTTGTTTAGGAGCCGTCTTGCAATTTGTAAAAGGAGTATTTCTGGCAAGTGAGGGGAGCAAGGTGGTGACACACCAAGCTCTCTGGTTCCACAGCAGCACAATTTGTAAAATCCATGTCCTTTTGTTAGCACAACCTGCTGCTTGGAACCATCCCTTCCTTGAAAGATGACCAACCTTAAGTCTGTTGGAATTTTGAAACACACACACAAAAAAATCCATATTTTCCTTGGGACTGGCAAAAGGACAAGTTCCTACCGAAACTGAATACAAAAATGGGATTGCCTAGCAATAATTATTTACTGATTTTTATAGTAATTTTAAAGGTAAGTAATTTTAATTTTTAAGGGATGCAGTGGCTCAAGCCAAGACATTAAGCTTGTCGATCAAAAGGTCAGCAGCTCAGCGGTTCAAATCCTTAGTGCCGCGTTAACGGGGTGAGCTCCCGTTACTTGTCCCAGTTTCTGCCAACCTAGCAGTTTGAAAGCAAGTAAATAATGCAAGTAGAAAAATAGGGACCATCTTTGGTGGGGAGGTAACAGCATTCCGTGCACCTTTGGCTTTTAGTCATGCTGGCCACATGACCACGGAGACGTCTTCAGATAGCATTGGCTCTTTGGCTTTGAAACAGAGATGAGCACCTCCCCCTAGAGTCGGGAATGACTAGCACATATGTGCAAGGGGAACCTTTACCTTTATAGTAATTTTATTAAAATTACATTTAAAAACATTTATAAAGTTTATAAAAACAAACTTTATAAATAAGCAAGCAAACAAGTCGGAGACTGGATTTACATAATGTCATGCCAAAAACAAACAAATCACATTTTGATCTAGCATCATGTACAAAGTAAATCTAAGCATTTCTACCACGCAGTCCAACTCTATGCATATTAATCTTAAAGTATGCCCTAGTCTCCAGATGTATGCTTAGCATTGCAAATATAGTTTTTATGCAGCAGAGACTTTACAGCCTTCAGTACAAGACAATCAGTTAATGTTGGAATAGAAATATTATGTTGCATAACAACTAAGCCCCTTAAGACTCAAGTGCACTGTCATAGTTAGCAGCCACGACTTGCATCTCAGAAACTTTATTAAAGTACAATTTAAAAGCATTAAACATATACGTATACCATTTTAATTTAATTAGAAAATTAATCCCTAGAATCAAAGCCAACTAAATTCAAAGTAACTAACAACTGTGTAAAATGCCGCTTTGCCTCTTCGTTTAGCCTATTTGATTCCAAGAAAGAATCAGCTTCACAAAACGTCTCTAGTGTTACCTTATGCAACTGTAGTGTTTGAAAGTACTAGCTGCCTTCTGGCATTCCAGGCACAATTGTATAGCCCCTGGATAATCTTCCTCCTGTAAGAAATAAAATATATATTTAAAAAGCAATTGGGTGGAGACTATGAAAGAGGGCATAGCTATTATACTTTCAGACTTTTAGCAGTGCAAATCATGAAACATCACTAGTCCATCTGCATGAAGCTGCAGTCTTCAGGCCAATGTAAGATAATATAGACCATGGGTGTCAAACTCACCGTGTTAAGTGACATTTCACAACATTTTTCGCATTTGCGGAGTTGAGGTGGGCATGGCCTGCACATGCCGCCAGTTTGACACACCTGATATAGACCAATGTTTCTCAACCTCAGCAACTTTAAGATGTGTGGATTTCAACTCCCAGAATTCCTCAGCCAGCCATACTAGGACTTAAGGTCTAGCCATCTTTAAAGTTGCTGAGGTTTAGAAACATTGATATAAATTCACTTAGATGAAAAGATCTCTGTGGAGGCAATCTGATTTCCCCATCAAAACAACAATGGAATAAAGCCCTCCAGAACATCCTAAGTAAACCAAAAGAAGAAAAAATAAGAATTGCCTACAACATACAGTGTAAAAACTGCAACAGTCATTATGCAGGACAAACAGACAGAACACTAGCAGAACATGAACAACAACGAGAAGTCTGAAGACATAATGAAAACTTCTTAATTTCACCACACATGGATAGACTTAACCATAGTTTCAACTGGGAAACTATGAGCATCTTAGGCCAAGCCAAGCCCAAAATTGCTAGAAAATTCCTGAAAGCCTGGCACTCAGACAAATCAGTCATCAACAGGCACATAGATATAAACAGTAGCTACATACCATTCAAAAGAAAAATCAAAAAGCCAAAAAGGAAACAAAGACCTCACCAGAAATCAACACCCAGATGAGCAGAGATTAACACTAGACCAGGGGTAGGCAAACTTGGCTCTTTTACA
>JANHZT010010413.1:169726-202815 GCA_032468215.1 Stegonotus admiraltiensis
TTACAGAATAAGAGACAGAATAGGAATTTCTGTCCTTGTCACATATAAATGCTCCACCTGTGCTTGCTTCTCACTGTAACTCAGCACCACAAGGGTTAACACAAACACAAACACACACACCCCATACTCCTCCTGCTTCAAACTCCTCCTTACCTGCAGCCATGCCTCCCAGGTACTTAAGGTTCCCCCAGGTGATCCAGAGTTCAGTTCTAGCTTGATACCTGTAAGAGAAAGAAGAGATGTACTGAGAATAAAGTCAGTCCTGGAATCCAAGATATCTGTGTCTGTGTGAGTTATTTGGCCTGATCCTCGAATCATTCACAAGATGGTAGCAGAGGATGGTTTTGGCCAATAACTCAAGAAGATGAACAGAGAGACCACCAAAATCAAGGAAGGAAAAAGAGCAAACACCCAAGCATATACAAAAAGGATGGCAGCACAACTCACCCCATCTGGAAGCATCTCAGCGAGAACACCAGAAAAAACAAAAGATACACTCAAATCTGAATCCACGCCAGCGGACGATGGACAGGAATTCGAAAAAGAAATAAACATCAAGAACGATGAACAAGCAGACAGCAACCTAACAGCGAATCTACTGAAGCTACTGCAATCGCCCACAAGCAACGAAGATCTCATCGCGAAACTCCAAAGCCTGATAAGAGACAACGGAGCAGCGAGCTGAGATTGAAGCCAACACACGAGCCACCCAAGCGACAGTCCGGTGAGGAACCCCTCACCGGATGAATCCAACCTCGAGGCTGAAGACCCTTGCTTCGCGCCAAATTTTGAACAGTGGCCATCTTGGATCCAGCAGCCGGCCAAAATGGCTGACCACCATCCAATCAGATGCCCGGATTTGAAATGGATGGTGCGAAACGACCATGCCACAAAGACCGAACAAACCGACGACCACGACGAAACAGAGGGGACCGACTGGGAACCCGAAAGCCTTCCCAATGAAGAACAGATTGAGAGAGCCATAAAAACGAACGCAGTGTTCGGCTCCGATCTGAAAAGAATGTTGTCCTACCTGAACGTTCATTTTCTGCTCCTACGGCGACAATCCTCCATAGGGTAGTTTCACTTGCCATGTTCTTTCTGAGTGAAAGGTTTTTTTCTTTCCTCTGCTGGTCTGGCCACGCCCATCAGAGGCCTCCCAGTCCTTTTCTGTACGAAGCCGAGTCCGTCAATGTGTTGCTCCTGACGGTAGAACAGCTCAGGCACCCAGACATCGCAACAGAACACAGAAGACCTGCAGAAGAAACAAACCAGAAGCCACCCCGGCCAGGAACCTGGACAGGCCTATGGGCAGGCCGGATTGTCGCTGTAGGAGCAGAAAATGAACGTTCAGGTAGGACAACGTTCTTTTTCCTGACTCCCACGGCGACAATCCTCCATGGGATATACCCAAGCTAGGACGTCTGGGAGGGGGCCTGACCGTACCCCCGGCCGTGGTTGGAAATTACTGACTGCAAAACCCTGTGCCTGAAAGACGCATCTGCCGATGCAAAGGCATCCAGTCTATAATGCTTCACAAAGGAAGACAGGGAAGACCACGTGGCTGCCCGACACACGTCTTCGATAGGAACCTGGGTAGACCAGGCAGCCGAAGCGGCCGCACTTCTAGTGGAGTGGGCCAATACCCGGCCCGGTAAAGGAGTCTCACTGAGAGCGTAGGATGTGGCAATACAAGCCCTAATCCACCTCCCCACTGTTACAGAACTAACCCTCAGGCCCATAGTTGAAGGATGGAAAGATACAAAAAGGTGGCTGTACGTTTAATGTAACGTCTAAGGGCCCTGCGCACATCTAAAGTGTGCCACTGACGCTCTAGCGGGTGAGTAGGGTCCAGGCAGAAGTTCGGTAAGACCAACTCCTGGGCCCTGTGGAAGAAAGTATTAATCTTCGGAACAAAGGCAGGATCCAGTCTTAACACCACTCTGTCAGTATGAAAAATACAGAGGTCTGGGCGAATGGACAAGGAGGCCAACTCTGAGATCCGACGTGCGGACGTTATTGCAAGTAAAAAGGCCACCTTCAGGGAGAGGAAGCGGAGTGAAGTGGAGCTGATTGGTTCAAAGGGTGAGTCCGTGAGAGCTTGAAGCACCAACATAAGATCCCACGTCGGGTAGCGATAAACAGTGGCAGGGCGGAGATTGGTAGCGCCCTGTAAGAAAGTACGGATCCTAGGATGCAGGGAAAGCGATGGATAAGACCCACCGGGCAGGACCGTGGCTAACGCTGCAACCTGTTGACGTAAGATAGACGGGGCAAGTCCCTTAGTAAGACCCGACTGAAGAAAACGTAGGACGTCAGACACAGAAGCAGAAGTAGGGTCCAAACGAGCTTTCACAGCCCACTTGCAAAAGGCCCTCCAGGAAGAGTTGTAAATCCGAACAGTCGAAGGACGCCTGGCTGCCTGCATAGTCGAGATGACATCATTGGGCAGGTTATCCTTCCTCAGGAGGATCTGCTCAAGCACCAGACAGTCAACTGCAACCAATCCAGGTCTGGATGCAGTATGACCCCCTGGCTGAGAGAGATCCTTTCCCGAGGGATGCGCCACGGAGGCGCCACCGACAGGTCCACTAAATCGGCGAACCACGCCCTGCGAGGCCAGAATGGAGCCACGAGTAAGACCTCTGCCCGTTCTGACAGAACCTTTTGAATGAATCGTGGGATCAGCGATACCGGAGGGAAGGCATACATCAGTCCCGGAGGCCAGGTACACCAGAGCGCGTTGTGGTCCTCCGCGCCTATGGAGAGGAATCATGAGATGAACCACGGTAGTTGCGCGTTTTCCGGAGTGGCGAAGAGATCCACAAGGGGACTCTCGAACCGTCGAACCAGCTCCTGAAAGAGATGAGGATGTAAGTGCCATTCCGAGGGGTCCACCCATTCCCTGCTGAGCCAATCTGCCTCCCGATTTGCGGTCCCCGCTATGTGCTGTGCCGTCAGGGACAGAAGATGTCCTTCTGCCCAGTTCATGAGTCTTTCCGTCTTGTGCATTAATGCCCGAGACCGAGTCCTGCCCTGACGGTTGACCTTGACCTGAAAGTGTTTCAATGCGAACAGCCCGTAATTCCAAGAGGTTAATAGGGTATTGACTCGCCACTGGAGACCAGCGACCCTGTACAAAGTCGTGGTGGAGATGTGCTCCCCAGCCGGTAAGGCTTGCGTCTGTGGTCAACTGTATCCTTTCTGGAACTCTGAACACGCATCCTCGTAGAAGAGCTGGAGATGTCCACCAGCGGAGCGACAATCTTACATGCGGAGGAACTGTCACCTTGGACGTGGAATCGCTTGTCCCCAATTGCTGATAAGGGAGCAGGAACCACTGAAGGGCCCGCGCATGGCGCCTCGCCCAGGGAACGACGTCGATGCAGGAGATCATCTTCCTCAACATTTGGGAAAGGACTAGAAGGGAAATGCGCCGCGTCGATGTGATCTGGCCCACAAGATGTCGAATACTGGCCTGGCGGTCTGGGGAGAGGAAAACCTGTCCCAAGCGAGAGTCTATGATTGTCCCAAGATGGAGTATGGATGAAGTTGGAGTCAAGTGACTCTTCTTGAGGTTGATTGTAAAGCCGTGCGACTGAAGAGATTGAACGACCAGTCGGGCGTCGCTGACCGCCTGTGCCTGAGACGAGGGCAGAATCAGAATGTCGTCTAAGTAAGCAAGGAGACGCACTGGAACAGCATGGAGGGAGGCGAGCACAGCCCCCAGAATTTTCATGAACGTCCGTGGGGCCAAAGACAAACCAAACGGCATCACATGGTACTGGTAGTGCTGACCCTTGAACGCAAAGTGCAGGTACCGCCTGTGACTGGAATGGACCGGAATATGCAGGTACGCTTCTGTCAGGTCAATCGATTGAAGCAGATCCCTCGGGTGCACACACTGCAGGATAGAGTGGAGAGATGACATTTTGAATCGTCTGTAAAAAATGTATAGATTCAGCTGCCGCAGATTTAATATCACTCTCCAGCCTCCGGACGACTTTGGGACCAGAAACAGGACCGAGTAAAAACCCTTCCCCACTTCCTGTGGAGGAACGGGCTCGATCGGCCGAATTTCGAGGAGGTGGGAAATCTTGAGAGACAACTGATGTTGTTTGAGTCGAGGAGAGGGCACCGGACATTGAATGAAACAGTGGGGCGGAGGGGAATGGAAGTCGAGGTACAGACCTTCCCGAACAGTTCTGATGATCCAGGAATCCACTGAGGAGGTTGACTCCCACACCTGATGGAAGTGAAGGAGACGGCCTCCGATAGGAAGATGTTTGATGTAGTCACTTATTCCTATGGAAGGGGCGAGAAGATCCTCCACGAAAACCTCGTTTGGATGGTTGAGAACGCCTGGAGCGGTCCTGGAAAAAGTAATTTGAAACAAAAAAATACCTAAATTAATAAGGAAAAAAAGGGGAAAATACAGGAATATCTCTAAGAGAGGAACAAACTCAGAGGTAGAACTTGGCTGAGTGAAAAAGGACTGGGAGGCCACTGGTGGGCGTGGCCAGACCAGCAGAGGAAAACCTTTTTCACTCAGATAGAACGTGCCGTGTGAAACTACCCATGGAGGATTGTCGCCGTGGGAGTCAGGAAAACAAGGTCTCTGCTATTACACTCAAGAAAATAATGGGGTCTTCTGGTTGGCAGCCAGGTTTCTTCCATCAAAACTTTTCTATGAGGCTGCATGGCTGTCTGTATCAATGAAGCAGGGTCAAATTGGATTTTCAGGAAATCCCATTTTACTGGAAATGGCAATCTGGACTTTCCAAAGGAGAAGGGACATACAGGGCAGGACTCCCAAACATCCTCAGGTGGAAACCCTGCTTTCTCTGAGAAAAAAAGTAACTGCCCAGCTCCCTCACATTGTTTACTCAATCTTGGTGGGCTGCTACCTAAAAGACAGGAGCCCCTTCCTGCCTTACAATCATATAATTTTAATACTAGATTGGAGGATACACATTTTGACTTTTTTCTTTTGACTCTTAGGATAGCTGCTAGTTCCTTGCACCTGGAGCAACAGTCTAATAAACTTCTTGTTGCCTGTGCATAAACATGTTAGCTGTGACTGTTAGCATCAACCCAGCCCATTTCAGAGGAATGTTATAGATCAAGGGCTTGTTGCATAAATCAAGGATTGTCACACTGTTTTTTTGCTCATAGTCCCTTTTTCAACCTCATTTATCTCTGTGACACTCCTCCCACCTCACTTTACTCTTTCTACTACTTATTAATGTAAATGAGTGTTTCTCAGACTTGCTGACTTTACCTCCTAGAATTCCCTAGCCTGAGGAATTCTGGGAACTGATTTTCACATGCCTTGTTTGCCAAGTTTGAGAACCCTAGGTCTAAATTGTATTATATAAACAGTTTCATTTATGTATTTATTTACATTTATTCATTATTTTAGGAGGCCATGAATCACACAACTTGAGAATTCCTATCTCAGGGAAAAAGTGCTGTCTGAACTACATTCTGCTATACTTAGAAGAATGCACTTCTGGATGACTAGCAAAAAAACCCCCAACAACTCTGAACCCTTCCTCCCTCTAGATTTTTTGGAGGCTATATTTATAATCACAGTTCAGTGGATCCTAACTTGTATATCACAAAATTTCCAGATGGAGGTTTGGTTCCTTTTAGAGTGGATCCCCACAGTCTAGTTGATACAGTGAAATTTTCTTTCATACATTGTTAAATAAAGCAGATTGTTAAATAAAGTAATTGCAGAAAGTACACCTTCAGGGAACAAGAAGAGGCAATTTAACTTGGAATGAATGAATTAATGACCTCTCTCCTTTTTCTCACTTCCAGGTCTCAGGGTCTGCTCCCTCCCGTTCCTATTGACTCCCACATACCTTGCCTAGAAATTTCTATATCTTGTGTTCAACAAGCCTCTGGCTGAGGAATTCTGGAATCTGAATCCTACACATTGCTGAGACTGAGAAACACATTCACCTTGCTGTATACTGATTCTGGCTATTACATGTTGTGAGAAAAATCTGAGTACAGTTATGTGAAAAAGACATAGATTAGTGATCAACCAGTTTTTAAACAACTGTCAGAATTAATGCTAAATTAATGCCAACATTTACTATATTACGCCTTTTAAGAATGACTTGGTTGCAAATGATAGGAATAAGTATTTGTTCTTTATAAGACTATTGCTTACTTACAGGTAATAAAATAATTATTCATAATATTTATTGTATTGTGCCTAATTTCTTAATCACTAGTTATGTTTGAGTAATAATATATTTAACTGTTGCTGACAAAAATAAAATAATTGAAGAAAAAGTTTATTTAGAACTGGACTATGGATTGTAATGCTGGCCTCCAAATTTATTAAAATCCTATCTGGAAAAAATTTAAAAAGCCTTTCATATCCACATCATGCATAGAACATCTATCTGTATTCTTTTAAACCTGTTTGAAAGACTTTTTATTTTTACAAAGTCACTGTGAGCAGTTGGATATAATTGCCTCCATATTTAAACTCAACCTTTGAAACACAAGTTCATTTTAACATCTTACAGACCGTTTTCCATTAAGTTGCCTTTAAGACCATGAAGTCTGGTATTTCTTGGCTCCACTACAATTAATGTCCCTTTGCTCATTATTTCTACTTTTTAACCTTTTAAAAAATAGTTTCTAATATTTTTAATAATAATAATAATGGTTTGGGGTATTTATTAATCCACTGTTTTGCAGCTTTGTTGTACATTGCTCAGAGGCACTTATTTTATGAGAAGGTTAGCTATACAGTATAAATTTGACAAATAAAGGAATTTATTATACTTATAGTCCCAATTCTCACTTTCATTGCAATCTACATAAATTCTACATAATGTTAAGAAATATACACTACTCCTGACATTACATTTTCTACTATTTCTCAACAATAAAAACTATATTAATAATTCAATAGAATCATTAATTAATGTTGGATCTGTTTAAAAATAAACCAACTATTATATTCGTTCTGGATTTCAGATGTTGACATAACGAATTTGGGCCACACTGCTAACTGCATCAGTGTTTCCAGACCTAAAAAAAAAAGTGAAAGCAATTTATTGAACAGTTAATAGCAGACTTGCCAGGAATAAGCCTTATCAAAATTATGAAATGCTCTATGTTTTGAAGAATCCTCAGAATAACTTGATTTGTTTTGTACCTTTGGTTGAAATCTGATTTGCAGAAATTAGCAGGTGACTCCCAGCACAGTGATAAATGTGATTCCTTCCCATTTGCTAGAGATATAACTGGTTTTCAACTAACAGAACAGATTTCCAATTCTCTAGAGCAGTTTGAAGGTGATCCATGCTTGTCTTTGCTTCTGCCAACTTGAAGTGGTGAAAACAAGGAATAAAAATCACCCTTCAGAGCTCCACCAGTGATCAAGATGAAAACTGACAAAACTTTCCTTATTTTACCCGTTCTTTTGTACTCAGGAACAAAAGAAACTACTGCAGACCTCTCCAGCTATCCCTTCCTTTACAAGCCCTGAAACTCAAGACTAGGTGGAAAGTTAAAACAAGCCTTTCCCCTGTTGGGAAAACAACTCCTTTTGGCAAAACTGGATTAAATTTGCGGGTAAAACAAAACCTTCTAGGACATCAAATTTCAAATTAGCCAATTCAAGCGTCTTTTTTCTTTCCATCAAACATGTGATCCTCTATTGGGGGTCTTAAGTAGAATGGTCCAAACATTAAACTATTTTCATAATATGTTAACCCTAGGATATCCCAAAGATTAGTGTGTTGAGGAATACTAAAAGTCAGTCCCCAAGGACTGCCACGGAATTATATTTAACTCCAAGAACCATTCACTGCATTAAATTAATTCTAGCCAGGCAATAATGTTGTGGGAACTCTTAAAATCATTCAGCTGATCTGTTTGTCTAAGTATGTTCAAACAAAATAAGCTGTTCAGGATGCCTTCAAAATAATAAAATGTTTGAAAGAATCACATGTAAATGCCTTGTCCGGGAAGTGGGTCTTTGATTGTTAAACCCAGATTTTTAATCCTTGGAGGTTTGAGCAGTAATGAATTCTTTTTGAATGGGAGGCTGGTGCTGCCTGCCCCTCTTGTTTCCTTTGTTTAGATTGTTGCAATGTATTTGACACAGAACTGTCCTTGACAACTACACTGAAACTTCAATTGGTCTAGTAGGCAGATGTTCAGGCATTTAGGAAAGGTATTTCACCCATGCAGCATCACTGTCAAGAGCTCATTGATTTATCAATTTGCTTCTAAGTATGTTTAAATATACTAGTTATTATCTTTAAAACCCCTTTGTGGCATAGGACCTGGGTAACTTTGGGATTACCTATTCCCAGTGGTTTGTTTCTCAAAATCAGAAAGTCTTCTTTCTGGTCCCTTATCTTTGACAGTGTCATCTTTAAGAGCATGGCTTTGCCAATTGCTGCCCTAATAGTCTCAGAAAGAGCATTCTCTTAGAGCAGGGCTGTCAAACTTGTACCCTGCGGGCCAGATGTGTCATGTGCTGGCCATACCCATGCCCAGTTTAGCAAAGGGGGGCAGAGAAGTCCCAATACATCACATGACGACGCCGTGAGTTTGACACCCCTGTCTTAGAGATTCAATTGCCTGCCCAAGTTCATCTAAGTTTTCAAAAAACTAGACACCCACCTGTTGCCATCAAACCTGATATGTTGAAGGGGAATATCTATAGATGAACTGTTGCCTCAAGTATTTTGAGCAATATTTTAGTATATTGTTTAATTAATTGAATACGTTCTATATTGGGTACATCAGATTCTATAATAATTATGGCTAGAACAATCTATAACAACATATTTTACATACTTATAAAAATAATAAAAGCAAAATAAAAATCAAATAAATAAATAACCGAAATATGTAAGAACTTGTTGCTCAGCCTTGGCAGTACCTTCAAAACACCAACTGACTACAATGGCAAAATCCTGCCTTCTGCTGCCTGACTAATGGAGAAAGGGATAGCAATATCGAAGATCTAGTCAGTGCTGTCCCAGACCAAAGGCTCATAGGATAAGAGACGCCACCTGAAAAAATGTGTGACAATGCTGTATTTCCAGAATAGTAACTTTTGACCCAGTTAGCATGGCTGAATTTTATGTTGTCACAATCACTAATAAAGAGTTAACTGAGTTAAAGGCTAACTAGATTAAGGATGTGTATAAGAGCTAACAATTTTGTACTCTGTACATTAAATGTTTACATGCTTTCAAAGTAGCAAAATTTACCCCAGTAATCATTTGACCATATATTTTATTTATTTAATGTAAAGACTACTTAATTCAAGCAACTCTGAGCAACCATCACATTAAAAGCAAAAATAAATCGTGAGAAATCAGAGGCCTCCGTAAGAGAATGGGGACCCAACAAAAATCAATCTGCAACACTTAGTAAACACCTACCCCAAGATCGGAGAGAATGGCCAGGTTCTCAAGGATTTTCAGAACATCATTAGGGTGTTGGTCACACCTGGCTTAATCATTTTTGTATAGAGTACTTTCAATGGTTCTGAAAATCCTATTGCCTTTTTAAAAAGTCATCTGAGCCTCAAAAGAAGAGTGATTTATATCGTGAATGGAAAAAATGCTCTCAACGTAACAATAATATAACGTATTATTAAACCAGCAGCTGCTGAAAATGGATCCTTTGCTGTAGGGAAAACACTTAAGTTTTAGAGATTCTATTACTACCCAGCCCTGATGTAGTTACAGAAAAGTAGCTGAAAATATAATGAAACTGTAAAGATAAGACCACAACAAATACAACTCTGGCAGATGTAACACATACATGGATGTAAGTGTTCTTTGAACAAATGATTAAGGAAAACTAAGCCAAAAAATGAACAAAAGATGTTGTGTTCTAAACAGTAATTAATTAAAAGAAAGAAAGAAGAAAGCATGTTTTTCTAACAGTAAGTTGAAATGAGTTCTGAAATAGTGCACCTGCTAGTTTGGGAGTTACGTTTATTGTATTTACTTTAGCAAATTGAAGTTGAGTATATTGTGCTGATTTCTATTTCCTCTTACAGGTAAATAGTCTGAAGTATTAATGGGGAAAAAACATTCCAAGTTTCCCCACATCTAAATGTAACCTAATTAGCAGAGGTTGTGTCATCTAATAGTTATAGTAATAATATTATATTAAATAATATTTAATAATAAAAGTTGGGAAATGCCAAACTAATATCCACTATGATAGAATTTTAAATGGTTCTTTTGCTCAGAAATATTATCAGCCTTTACAAAACTGGCTCATTAAACTATAGGTCCATGATGGGAATCAGCATCTCCTTTGTTGTTGGCCTGGCAAAGTAATTGCTGAAGGTGAACTGATTTGGGCAAACATAACTCAGCACACAAGAATTCTAAATGTACTTTTGTGGGTCAGAGTTGAATATCTGTTATTTAGCCACAATTGGAAGATTGATTGTGGTGCAAAAAATAAATCATTAGCTTTGTAGGATGCCATTCCTACAGCTCCCAATTATTCAGATAGTAAAGCAATGATTAATTAAGACAGATGGTAATGTTATTCTACCTCCCCTGAAGAACAGAACCTGAACTGGGAGAAACTTACCATGCATGTTTTATCAGCTGTAGTTTGATCTTACTTTTCCCAAACTTTCTCCCCCCAAGTGTACAGGAATATTCAGACTGAACCCAGACTGAACATATTACAAAAAACAGAAGTGTAGGTATTGACAACCATTTAATGCCAGGGAAAAGCAAGTCATCCATTTAAATTATAAGCACTTCTCTTTCTTTTTAGTTCTTCTTATTTAGGCAATGGGGTCAAGAGAAAGGAGCTACTGATGAGAAAAAAACCCTCCCTTTCAGTGTCTATTTCATGGTTTTCTCAAGTAAGAGGTAGCTGCCTTATTTTTGTAAATCAATGCCTCTTCAAGCAATCATTGTATTTGGAATCCCCCCACTAGATTGACAGCATGTATTTCAGTTTCTCACAGCAGGAAATAAGCAGTCTGGAAACCAACTCTGGAGATGTCTTTGTTGTCATTTGACAATTCAGATGTAGACAAAAGTTGTCTTGCAGGTTGGAAAGATAGATTGGATTATCATGTGTCGAAAACAGAACGTATTCTTAGGATTGCTTTGCCTTGTGAATATAACTGGGCAGGATTGATCTCCAGAAAAGGCTTGAACTACTGTAGGGTCAAGGGCAAGCTTTACAATTGCACTGACATCTATTAATGTGAAGCTGGCATTTCTGAATGTATTAATTGTAGGGTTTATCTATACAATATTCTCATATTTTTCCTATAAATAATTTAAGGCCATGCACATACTATCCAGATCACTTTGTGTGACCAAATGGGGATTTGAACTTCGTCTGCATGACGCTACGAGCTATTATCAAGGCCTTTTCCAAAAGCATTCTTTCTGACACATTGGGAATAACAGATTGAGACTAGATAGACAGCCCAAAATGTGAATAAACAAGTTCATAGGGTGATTACATTGGAAGAATATCTAAAATCTGAATTAATTGAACCATGTAGAATTGGAAGTAGACGTGTGGCCATCAGTCCCAACCACCTACTAAGTGTAAACAAATCTAAGCATCTTTTATTGATGTCTATATAATTTACATGAGGTAAAACAGAGACCATCACTTCTTTGGGCAGTTGATTCCAATTAGCCTATAATCACAAAGTTTTATCAAACATGCCATCTACTTCAATAGTAGAATCTGCTTTTGCAGACTGGCACATATCTGGTCTATTTCTAAATTGGAAGAACACTGGACCAGAACTTAGAGAATAGCAAGATAATAAATCGATATCTAAAGTAAACACCATATTGTGAAATGTTTCAGACAATGAGCCATTCTTATTCCACATATTCCACTCCATTCCAATTATATCTCTACAGCCAGTTCTTTGAATATCAGGATGTGCTGTGGTGGTACTGAAGGCTACTTCTACTGACTGCCAGCTGCCAGCTGCCAGCTGCCAGCAGTTTGATCCTGACCAGCTCAAGGTTGACTCAGCCTTCCAAGATCAGTAAAATGAGGACCCAGATTGTTGGGGGCAATATGCTGACTCTGTAAACCACTTAGAGAAGACTGCAAAGCACTGTGAAATGGTATATAAGTCTAAGTGCTATTGCTATTTCTAGAGAACCAGTCTGTATAATAGTTAAGGCATCAGGCTAGGAACCAGGAGATCTGGAGTTCTACTCCCACCTTAGGCATGAAGCTAACTGGTGATCTTGGACCAGTCACTAGCTAATTTTGGAAGTGGTTTGCCTAGGCAATGGCAAACCACGTCCAAAATCTAGCCAAGAAAACCACAGAGACTTGTCCATGCAGTCATGAGAAAGGAAGACTGACTCAAAGGGACAAAAAGAAAAGTTTACTGTGATATCAGCAATTGCATTTATATTTTAATTAATATATGCATTTGATTTCTTCGGTTATTTTAAATGGTGAGTAATATTCTCAATACACAAAATCATATCATACTTCCCAATCAGATTCTGATCATGCAATCTTTCTCCGTCATACATAGATCTAGGTCGCCCTACTATGCCAGGTAGACAGACTATGATCAGGTAATGTCATCTCCATTCCCATGTTACATTTACTTTTTTCCAAAAATACATCTGTTGAATAAAAGAACTGAAATTACTCCCCTGATGTTCTTCCAGCATAGAGCCAGAATTCTTAGATTATAAATACATAAGTATTTATTATTACTAGTAATTATTGCTATATTCTAATAATTGCAGAATTATTCCTTTGGCAGAATGGTATTGTATTTTGTATTTGTGTCTATCTCTGTCGTAGTAGTAAGAAGTAAAATAACAGTGATACAATAAAGTTAATAAACGTGAAAGACATATTTTAAACATATCCAACATTTTTCTGTAGATCTGTTTTGTGAGAAAAAACTATAATGAACATCTGTTGCTTTGTCTGTTTTCTCTCTGAACAACTTTCCCTTGTGAAATCCTCCCAATTTAAGGTTCTATCAAACATATTTTTAAAATAATTTGAGATAATAAAGGGAACACAATAATAAAGCCCCATTTTCATTCACAAAGTGGTATTTTAAACATGTTTCTCTTTAACTGCAAAAGGAAAATACAACAGTTTCTCAAGAGATATTCGAACACCTGCCACTGAGCAGTTAACTACAATGCTATCATGTTCTAAGGGGCAGGTGTTAAAGTAGTACTTTATGCTAAGAGCATTCAAAAACTGGATTACCACAGATTAAAATGTTTATTGGAGAGGGCGCTGTTCCAAGTTCTACCCTCACACATATATTTAAATTCTGTGGAAAGAAACTGAACTGAGTTTGATTTCTTTCTTGGCTATAGCCATCATAATAATGCCATGTTATGCCACAGAGGACAGCAATAAGAGGCAAGAGAAAAGCTAAAACCAATATTTTGTTCAGCTGCCTGAACAAAAGATCTGCACTACAGGATCTTTTGTTTTAAGTATTTTATATCTTTCTTCCCCATTTCAATGGATCTATTCATTGTCATTCATATAATCTGAGAAGAAAAGGATTAGAATTAGGTTGAGGCAAATATCTGATTTTATGATTATGGTGCTTGTCTGTCAAAACACCTAGATAAAATAAATCATTTTATAACAATCGTCTGTGAGATGGGTATTGAAAGGGCTGTCTTGTTAGAAATTGAACTGAGGTAAAGTGTCTGTTGTGGAGACACATAAAATAGATCTGGAAGAGAAATTCTAGTGTGTTGAAAATTTAATTTTTGTAAATGGAGGGCAGGAATTAACAGCTTTTTTATGGGAATCCTTTCCCCACAATCAGTGCTCTGCATGGTAAATGATGCAAAATCATTTTCTATAACTAGTTCAAGCTCCTCACCCCAATGCTAGAGTTACATCAACTGGCACCCTCTGGACATTGTGGAATACAACTCTTAATCAAAGGAATTGCTTTCAGAGAGATGCTAATCCCATTACTGATTTGCTTATGTTTGGGAACAGGGAAGCAACAGTCCCTCTGAATGGGGGGTAGAGTAACATCATTCTGCTGAAAGGGAAAAGACATACCACTTTTTTCCTGTCCCATATTCTATTAGAGATAATGGTAAAATATAGTATTTGTTTTAGCCTTGAAAATGCCCCAATACTTTCTGTTAAGTCTTGAAGCATCGTTTATTGGTGAAAGTACTCCCTATTTTTTTACAAGAAAAGGTGTTTCTGGATTTTATTTTATTTATTTCAGAAAATTTATATTGCTGCCTACTTGCACATGGCAGCTTGCACAGATATAAAAGCCATACAAAATAAATAAAAAGAATAACAAAATAATGAATTAGTAAAATAATAACCTCCCACCCCAGTGACAATACGGCACTTGATGTTGTATTTCATCTCAATCTGTGGTCAGCTCTGCTTGATGGACTATAGTCGGAAGAGAGGAAACTATGGTAGTTACTTGGAGACCCAAAGAGTGGGGGTTCACACACACACAAAAGCTACAATATGTTTGGCTTGGGATGATATATGAATCAAGCTGTTACAGCTAAGTCCCTTGGTAACACAGCTATAATGGCTTGAACAACAAATAATTGTTACGTTAATAATTACGCAGGAGTGCAGCTTTATGTAACAATTAGACCTCAAGGCAAGGCAAGTGCTATCCTCACTTTTAAGAGTTAAAGAACTAGCAAATGCATTCAGTATGGATGCTTTCAGAATCAGTTGAGAAAGGCCACCATTTCTGAATGTAGCTGTAAATTATATTTGAATGCATTAATATGATGAAAATAAGAACTCTTATTATTTAATAATATAATTTTTAAAAAGTTCCTCAATATGTTCCGCAAAGGAACTGTCTTCATGCTTACAGTATGATATTAGCTCTGCTGATGTTCATCTTAAAGCATTGGGATCTATTAATGATAGTTCTTATGTTGCTACTAAGTTACCCAATAAACTCTCCTGGTGTGCTCCAAATAATAAACATTAGGAAGCAATCAAGAAGCAAACAATGACCAAAAAGAAAAAAGAAAAAAAAAGTACCCCAATCAAAGTATACCTGCTCAGACAAACAAGCTAACAGTGAATACCAGCTCAATCAAGGAACCACCAAGACCAATATCCCCAACACTGACAAGACAAGTCACTTGAGAGCAAACCCCACTCCCTACTAGCACTGATGATGTTACCTAGTTTGGGAATGAAACATCTTCAAGAAAACAATCAAGCTCAGAGAGCACAAAGGACCACCAATCACCATTCATAAACTTTTCTGGAATGTTTTTCCTAGCAGTTCGTCAACTTTTGAACCTAGCAGCTCAACTTTTTCTACCATCCACTCAGTTTTGCTCAATCAGCATTACATTTACTAAACAGAAAATATACCCTTTAAGGCCTTAATACCCTTTTTTATCTTCTGCGTAGGAAAGCTGACTGAAGTTAATGGGAAATAGATGTATATTGCCACATAGTAGATGACAATATACTCATTGGAATGCAAGTTGGAAAGATTTGTGAGTGGAAAACACACATTCCAATGTTCACAATTGATTTCTTTTTGTTGGTAGTTTGGTCCAAAGATCTCTGGATACTATTATTAAGTAGAGTTTCATTAAATATTATTAAATGGGATTATTAAATAAGATTTAAGTTGCGTGAGGATGCACTTGCATAAACACACATTCATTTGCTTTAAAAGTACACAACTAAAAAAAAACACAGATTGTAGTTGGGCTAGAACAGCATTCATTTTGAAAATTGCCTATTGTGGAGAAAGTTAAATAATGATATATAAGTTATCAGAAAAAAGAGAAAGCTAAACAATGTAAGACACCTGCTACCTGGTGAAATACCAGGTCAAAGGGTAAAGATCTAATACTATCAACTATAATTTCACAAAAAGTAAATTATTGGAAAACCAAGGATAAGGATGCATACCCTCCGTGCTACACTCCAATATGGTATTAATAGTACCCCTACTTGCATTAATGTTCCTAGAACAGATTAAACAGATAATTGATCAACTATCAGTAAATACAGTATTGCAAGGCAGAATAGAAACAGAGCAAAAATAGTACTGTAAAAATACTTTCTGGGGAGAGTTCTTGGGTCCAACGTGGTTTATTCTAAGTATGGAAATATAATTTGGTTTTAATCTCAATAGGAATATCACCGTTACACAGTTTGCAATTGTAGAATTATTTTCAATTGGATTTATAGGATATAGTCCAGGAGAGATTTCATTCGCTTGGACTACATTAATGCATACCTTAATGCCATATGGTATCATTTCAAATATTACAAAGAATGTTAATTTTTTAAAAGGCGTATTATTTTTTAAATAATTTTTTTCTACTACGTTTTTTCCTATCATCCATTCTGCATCCTAGCAACTTTGCTGATAGAGGCTATTTATGGATGTTTTTCTTTAATCAGCCTCATGGATATTTTATTTAGCCAATCTCAATTGCAATATGCAAGAAAGCCCTGGAGGCTCATTTGTGGGGTAGATTATGTGTTTTGTTAAAACAAATTAAATACCATTCCTAAATCTAATGTGGATGAAAGGACTGAAAATACTCTTGCCTAAGGCTACCCAACGCGGGATGAGATTTGCACAGGAAAGTAGGATTAAAGCTATTCTGCGACTATATTATTCTTATACATAGGCATCATGACCAAGACGCTGGTTCCCATCATTACAGTTTTTGCTTGAGATTTATACAGCGCCGAGCACGGAAGCCTCGCAGGAGAGCGCTGTGATGCAGCCGGCGCTCCTCCCCACGTTGGGTTGTCCTTCCCGCGCCTCGCCGAGCACCCTGCGTTGCTCCTCCGGCCTCCGGGCGCCTGTTTCTTGCGCTGTGCTCGCCGATGCGACCCTTGCGGTATGCGGCTGCTTTTGGCAGAGAGCTCATGAAGGATTTCATTGAGTGTGAAGACAGAGAGCAGAGACAGAAAAGAGAAGAAGGCGGCCGCTGCCTTTGTAGTCTGGCTGGAATGCGGAAATGTTGAAGCACTATGTCAAACTTTTTTGAAACGGGGTCAAATCACATTCAGCCAGCGTGGGAAACCAAGGGGAGAAAAAAGTAGAGGCGAGGTGGGGGGAAACTCTTTTGCTCCTGCTGCTGGTCTCAAACCGAGCTCAGGAACCGAGGAGAGAGAGAGAAACTGGGACTGCGTGGAGAGGCGGCGGCGGCGGCGGCGGCGGCGTGCAGACCTAACACGGAGCCTTGCATTCGGGAGATTGTTCGTTGCAAGGCTTTGATCAGCCCCAGAAAATTTCGCAGCGCCTCTTTCACTTTTCCCCCAAAGAGGGGGAGGGGATCCTCAGCGCTTTAAGGTGTAGTCTGCCCTCCCGGCTGGCAAGAAGATGCAAATGCGGGGCAGCGGTAGAGCTTCGGAGTTGCTGCTGCCACTACCTGTGTGGCCCCAGTCGCGGCTGCTGGGCTCCGCTCGTGGAAGCTCACCCTCCCGTCATCATGTGAACGCTTTGAATCCGGATCGATTCTGCTGAGTGTCTCTTTATTTTCACGGGAATTGGAATTTTTATATCTATATCTGTATCTATATATTAGAAAAGACGCTCTCCATTGTTTTTCCTGCCTCACCAGGTCTTTGCTTTTCATCTTTTTCTCTCTTTTTTTTAAAAAAACTATTTTTTAATTCCTGTCTTGCTGGAGACCACTTAAGTGGTAACTTCCTCAGAAGAAGCCGAAGCTGCGCCTGAGCAACTCCAGGTACTTCTGAAAGTGCCCAAGTGCTCTTAACAGATCAGTAGCTTAATGCTTCATTAACTTCCAGAGGTGGGTGGCTGGAATGGGGCTTTCGAGATAACAAAAAAAAAAAGGGGGGGGAGGGAGACTGAAAAGTATTGTTCTAGTTTCCCACCCTCCCTTCTCTCCACGTTACTTGCATGCTGCATAGGGGAGCGCTTTGGGGTGGTCCTTGTGCGATCGGCGCAGCTTCTACAGAGAACCACGTTCTGTGTCCGCGTGGGATTTTCATGGATATGCTTGATCCGTCTTAGCCGTGGCCAAAGTAAGAAACGGTGGGGAAGTGTTGCTGCGCAAAACGCTTACTTCATTTATTTTCTATTTTAGGAGGCTGCAGAAGGATATTAAGAGAAAAGGGAAGGGGTTCATCCGTACTAGCCTTGCTGTTGCCGACAGTCTAGTAGCACATGTAGTGCATCAAGTTGATGCATGATTTCTTCACGTAACTTCTGCATGGCAAACAGTTGAACGTAATTTCTTGGAGTGGGAATTCTAACCCTAACCCTTGATAACCCCCCCTTTTCGCCCCCTAGGATGTGTATTTTTATTGAAACGATAATTGCCCGTCGCCAGCAGCCACGAGCGCTCCGCATGGAGCTCCCGCATCATACAGTCATCCCCGGGCTGCGTGCGTGGCCGCCTCCGACAGTCGAAAACGGTGTTGCCTGAGCCCCCGCCCCTTGACGACCTCCCACATGGAGCCGCCCCAGATTCCCATCTTCCAACCTCGCACATCAGAGGCCGCCTGGACAGTGGGGGGCGACTTCCATCCCAGAGGCACTCGGCGCCTCCGCCGTCTCGTTGGTCATTCTTATTTTCTATTGGCTACTGAACCTTTAGGGAAGGGTCTATTTCGTGGGGGATGCTTGGAATGTTCTTTTCCTGCAGTTGCAACTTGTAGTTAACTTTGGGTGGTTGTCCTTCATTTCTAACAGGAGGTTGTAGAATTGTCAGATTTCTTTTCAAGCAGATTTTAATAATAGCCTTGTAGAAATTATATTGGGCTAGTCAATTAGGTTTGGGGACATCTTCTGAAAAACCTACAGAAGCAACTTTGTTATTAATTAATTAATTAATCTATTTATTAATTAAATTTGTATACCGCCCTTTCTCCGGAAGGACTCAGGGCGATGAATGTTATGGTGGGAGTAAGGTGGGATCAAAATATATTTTATAAAAGTAATTATAATGTTACGGCCAAAAGGATAACAACTTTTTAGCATGTAACAGTGCCTGTCCCTCATTCCAAAAACTATCCTTGAGCTTCAAAGCTGCTTTTCCCACTTTGGGGCCCTCTGTTTTAGCAGCACAATCTGCAGAATTTGTACTCAAAATTCTTTTAGGCATGCTAAAGTTCCCATCTTTAATTTCTGGTTTGTCCAGTTAGGACTGGCAACAATGCCTGCCAAAAGCCACAGAGAATCACTGCTGCTCTTTGTAGATTAGCTTTCTCCTATTTGGTACCAGGACAGAATTGCTAACTGAGTAAGAGAAAAATTAGAAGTGGAACTCAAATTTATGCTCTAAATAGTTAAAATAAATCATCATATTAAACAGGTAAATATCACATTTATTGCATAGTTAATAACTATTCTTTCTGGATTTTGAAGAAAATTATCAGTTGTGGGTGATCTGTTTTTTGTTGAAATTGAAACTCAGGAAGGAAAAATTACACTTATTTACCTTCTTGCCCTCCTCGTGTTAACTTTTTTTAAAAAATCCAACCTAGAACTGTTGTCTGGTTGACTCTTAAAAAGTAAAATACTGTTCATATAAAATGATAAAGTATCTGTATCTTTACATGTGTTGGCTGGAAATGATGGATCCTGTAATCCAGTATATTTGGAAAATGTGAAGTGACTGAACTGAGATGTGATTTTGTATCATGCACAAGTTGGATGGATTTTATATAAAGTGAAGGATTCAAATGCTGCTCTCTGTCATGTCTATGGAAGTTCTTAATCATCCAGGTCATGGTTGTCCCAGAGGTGCTTTTCCAAAAGGCAACTGGACTGGTACCTTGCCCTGTTACCTTTTGGAAAAGCACTTTTGGGTGCCATCTTTCATGTTCTTCTATGTAACAGGCAGAAATAGAAACCAGAATGCAGTGCAACTTTAAATTTGCTTTATTGTATGTAAGTTTAGAATTGGTTTAAAGCAAATGCTTATTTGTTAACAAACCAGGGTTAGAACTTTGTGAAAATTCTGAATGTTTATATCTGGTGCAGAAAAAATGTCTATTTTGGACAGTTATGGACTTTATTTCTTCCCAATCCCACTATTGTTAGTGGGATTCAAATTTCATACATCCTTTGATTTAGTATATTTATGGATATTATACATAATTAAGAATTATGTAGCTGAGAAAGTAAGGGTATTACTTTTCCTGAACAACTTTGTTGAGACAACATTTGTTAACAACATCTTAATTGAAACACAAAATCTTCAGCCACTAACACCCAGACACTTTGCTGGCAATAGCAAGGAAAGTCTTTATAAAATTATATCTGAGTTCCTTATTTGGGATCTTTCCCTTACCCAACAATTTGCACATTCTAAAACATCAGAGATAGCAAATTTAAGGGGATAAACCCCAAAACATTTAAAACCATTTGAAAGACCAGTGAAGCAAAAAATTTTTTGAATAACCTTCCCAAAAGTAAATGAAGACCAGGCTACTCTAGAACCTAGGAAAGAAAATGTGGCAGTTTACAATTGCTGCTGCAGAAAAAATCCCTATATTGTGTTTCTATCAATGTGAACTTTCTAGTGATAGGAAATATAGAACTTCTTGAAATTGATCTTTAAGCAGGTTCACTTTGGGGGACATGATATTTCAGATACGGCCCCAATTCATATAGGAATGTGTAGGTACAGATCAGCATCTTGAATTATGTCCAGAAACAAATTGACGCCAGTTACGGTTTATGCAGCTGACTGTTAGGGCAGTCCTAGATAAAGCACATTATATTAACCTATATGAAAGGGGTTAATTCATGAAACACTATGGCCAACATTACAGTAAATACCTTCTGAACCATTTGCAGATATTTTAGTTGTAACCAGGTTTCTTGTTTATAAGGTTTTTTGTTCATATTTTCTTTTAGCGTATGAGCAGAAAAAACTTAATAGTTGCCTTTTATCTGTGGTATTTCATGTATTACTCAAGCCATTGTCTTTCTTGCCAATGAATTGTTGCAACATTGGGCATAACACTATCAGACGTTGAGACTACTGGTCTTATCATACTATAAAATAGTACAAAGACATGATGTAGCTTTTTTTCTGGCGATAGTAGTTATCCTAACCACAAATCAAAATGATTGCAAGATGAAAATGTGTGAATTGCCAATGGGCAACTATTATGCTGATAGCTCATAGTTTATGTATTTTTTATTTTCTTGTGCATTTGTATTATTTTTCCAGTTCTTAAGGTATTTCCCAGTTCCTTATTTTGAAACTTTTTGCAATACTATAATACTATAATGAATCAATAACTATTGGATCATGAAAGACTGCTGCATACCAAAAAATGAACAAAAGGTTGCTGCCCATTTATTAAAATATGGTACAGGGCTTTTACTGATCCTATAAACATGGAATACTGTTTTACACATATGACTCCCTCCAAGTTCATTGATGCACACTATTGTAGGTGTATACTCAAAAATAAGTTACCTGCTGAAGGAAAGGGGCACAATGGCTCAGAGGTTAAAGAAGCTGATCTTTTCAGCTGAAAGTCTGACAGCCTGAGTACCATCTGACCAGGTGAAGTCCCATTTCTGACCCAGCTCTTGCCCACCTACCAGTTTGAAAGCATGTAAATGAAAGTAGATAAATAAGTACCACTTTGGTGGGATGGCAACAGTGTTCTGTGCACCTTGGCATATAGTCATGCTGGACACATGACCAAAGAAATGTCTTTGGGCAACACTGGCTCCCTCAGATAAGAAATGGACCACTGCCCCCTAGACTAGATAGGGAAAACATTTACCTTTTACCTGCTTAAGATATTTTTTTTTGCCAGTAAATGCAGAAGGGAAACCAGTTTTTCTAATAGTACTGCTGAAAGTGGTAAGATTTCTTGCCATTTTATAAGCAAGAAACACAAAACTTTGAAAATTCTGCAAGTATGAGAATCCTGCAAGATGGAGTTTTGCTTATTTTGTGTGACATTATCTGCCTGCTATTGTTCTTGGATAGCATTTTCTTTCTTCAGTGAACTATAGTCTGTTGCTACTAGCTATAAGAATGCTGTCTGTTTCTGAGGTAAATTTTCCTACCTTAAATTTACTTCATGTTTGCTTATTTGTAATATATATTTGCAAGTTCATGTTGTTTGAAATTATTTTTCTTCTCCAAAGACCACCTCCATGTTAAAATGATCTGAAAATAAAAAACCTTCTTTCATTATGTTTTGTAATTTGTTTTTTAAAAAAAAGGGTAGACAAATTGTCATGAATCAAGGGAATTATAGCCCAACAGACCTGGAAGTCACAATTTCAAAACCATATCAGTACAATTCTTAGATTATTTAACACTAATATTTCCAAACATATTAATAGTTTAAATCATAGTTCTGAGAGAGGTAATTATAGACTTTAATAAGGACCCTTAATACTTAGCCGAGTGATAATTATATGAATCAGCCATTCTGGTAGAAGATAAAAATGATGTAGGTTGGTATAAAAAGAAGGTAAGCTTTTTTTTCCATTTCAAGAATTATCTGTAAAGTATTTAATTAGAGTCTTCTTAAGACAAAGTCTTAGCTGTCAAGGATCTCTTTTTAAAGTACCAAAATAAATAATGCAAATATGCATGCCTTCAGAAATGCTTATAGGACATTGATTGTGAAAAGTTAGCATATGTTGATTAAGATTAGCATATGTTATACTAAATTTATTAGTTTTCATGCAATATATTGTTTTCCCATATATTGTAGAAATCGTAAGTAGTGATGTCATGGATTCTTCTACCACATTTCTATACTTATCAGAAAATAATCTCCATTCTTTAATTTAGTAAATTTGAGTGATCATTTAGAGAATAGTATTATTCATACTCTTCAATTGCTCAATGAATTTTCACTAGTTCTGACAAACAGAAGTGCCTAAGTATTATGAGTACTAAAAACTCATATTGCAATGTAGGAAAACAGACACAAAGTCTGAAAATAAAGAGAAAACTTCATAATTATTGAGTAAAATATTAGAAAAGGTCTTTAATGTTGAAAAGGGAAGGAAAGCTTAGGAAAAAGTATGGACAAGAGGGAAAATTCAATGGAAGAAGTAGAAGGCTGTGAAAAGTATGAAAAGTGACAGGAAAACTACACTATAGCAGAAATAATAAGGTTGGGATAATTAGGGAAATAAGAAGGAGAATATAGTGGGAAAAGACCTTTTAAGAAAAATAATCATAGTATAGCAATCACCAAAAGGCCAGCCTTGTACAACTTAGCATATTCTAGTGTATTGAACTAATGATGTCTTCCTAGCCAGTCATCTTCATTGATTAGAAATTCTGAGATTAATTCACAGGTACAGACAATAGAGCTTTATGAAAAAATATGTAGTAAGTTAGCACAAATAGAGCATCTTTCTTAAGGCATTATAGCATCCACACCCTTTAAAAAGGTTGTATGGCTACTTTGAGATCAGTCTTCTCCTTGAATACATATGCATGCCCAGTTTCTTTTCTTCACCATTAATCCCAGGAAATGTATTTTCAGATGGAGAGGATTTTTAACCATCTGCACAAACTTTGTAAAGAACATGAGTGCTTTAATAAGATGTACTTAGTCCACAGAGACCCACATTGCAAATAAGTTTTTGGTTTACACAGCCACAATGGCAGAAGCAGAGAATTAAGTAGGAGGATGAGAAAAGGAGGTGCAATAATAGAAAATATCTTTGGGATAGCTAAGCAGAATTCTAAAGTTTGGAGTACAAATTCAATTATTCTGTTGTTAATAAACTCAGCTACACAACACTCATGAAATATAGAAGTGGTTCATCTCAAACATATGTTTGATTTAATACTTTGTTTGAGGCAGGCATGGTTTTTTCTTCAAGAAATGTGTAGTTTAAAAATCCCGGTTTACTATTATCTGAACGTACCCATTGTCTTTTCTTTAGTTTACTGAATTTGTTTCCATTTTTCATCTGTAAAATACTAGCAATTACCTTAATAATCTTGAAGTTATGTTAAAAGAATCTGTTTTTTTCACAATTACTGATTTTTGGCATTTACTTACAGCAAAATTAAGAGAGTTTTTGATTCTTGGTGATGCTTTGGTTGCTCATTAGGGATAATACAGAGAAGTTGGTGATCTGTATATAGACAGGTTTTGTAGCCCTTGTCACTCCTTATTACTTGAAGATTGAATTTGCTGTAGCCAGTCATAATTTATCACTGATTGTAGATGACAACTATGGATATAAAGCTTACTTCTCTCAACCATGCATTGATTTTTCATTGTTGAATCATTCCCACGTTATCTTGTGAATTCTTCACATACTGGATCTTTTACGTGTATATCTAGGAAAAGATTAGACTTATAAATATTATGGAATTTGGATTTGATAAATTATACCATTTCTAGTTTGATTAAAAATTAACTCTTATTATTCACCTATTTTACTGGTACTGACTAGATGTGAAAAAAGCACTTTTAAGCTTGGTAATGTCAGTGGGACACATCTTACACATAGAAAGCATTCAACATCATTGTGCTTAGTGAGATTAACCTTGCCCTAAGATGTACATTTGGGAATCTTCTATCATTCTTTGGATAAATCCATATCTGTGTGTCTCTGTTTTTCTAAAGTAGTAGATGTCTCTTTGGACATATAAAAGAATCAGGACATTTTAAAATCCAAATATGATCAATTTTAGAAATAATGAAAAATGCATTTCATCTACATCTTGTCTTTGTCTTGCACATTGCTAACTGTGCAGATGGAAACTGAAAAGTCTCCAGCTTTTATCCAAGCCCATTTTTTCCCTATTTTGCCTGGCTGTAGCTTTGCTTATCCGGCTGTTGCTGTCAATTCCATAGCACTTCTCCATTTATATTATTGATTTTCTCCCAGTTTGAACTCCCTCTAGATATGTGAACTTGATTCCCAGAATTCTCAGCAACAGCAAAATTCTCAGAAAAGCAGTTTTTTGGTGAGAAATTTTAGAAGTTGAAGTCTGTAAATCTGAAGGGCATCTCAATGGATTATACTCTGACCTTGAAGATGGCTTGGAAATTTTAGCTAATAGAAATAGAAGCCTTCAATTTTAAAAGATTGATTACTAGTATATTTTTGAGACTCAACTCAGTAATGGTAGTCTTGACCTACAGAGTTCAGAATGTATAGATTGTGACTTGTTCAGTGAAGAAGTTCATATAATGAATTGTGTTGTATTGGAATTTGTTTGGGTTAATTGTGTACCTGGTTACAACTTGATAATGTAAACATAACTGGTCAAAACTATCCTTGGTTTAGTGTAGTAGGTAATTCCAATCATTGTCTCTTAGACCAACTTGACAGTTTTGTTGAGAAAATAAAATGAGCACTCTTTGAAGGAAGACAAAATTAGTAATATAGGGAATGGGATATTAATGCTAATAATGGGGATGTAATCTGGTAATGCATACTAAGTAGTGAAATTAATGCTGTTATATTATTAAGTAAATGAACAGTTGAAAAATAAATGAAAAGATATTCTGTGATGGAGAAATAATATATTCATTCTCTCTCTCTCTCTCTCTCTCTCTCTCTCTTTCTCTTTCTCTCTCTCACACACACTTTGGTTTTATAGATTGAATTGGGTTTACACAGAGATTTATTCGAAAGACCATTGACCAGCTAAGCAATAGGGCAACCACGGTTTATTACTACAGTTCTTGAATGTTACATCCTGTTGACTGGCCCATCTGTAATTGTTATGGATACTTGTTGAAGTAGCAGAAAGCGCATTTTGGCAGCTGGAATCCAGGTCAACAGATTCAACAGTTGGAACATCAGGCAACAATTTGTGAAGAAGGAAAGCCGTGAAGTCATGGATAAGGACAACACGAGCCTAGCTGACCAGCAGTATGAATGTGTGGCGGAAATTGGTGAAGGAGCCTATGGGAAAGTATTCAAGGCTCGAGACTTGAAGAATGGAGGGCGCTTTGTAGCACTGAAGAGGGTGCGGGTGCAGACCAGCGAGGAAGGGATGCCGCTTTCCACTATACGCGAGGTGGCAGTCTTGAAGCATCTGGAAACATTTGAGCATCCCAACGTGGTCAGGTGAGGAAGTGGGGCAGAGAATGTAATCAATGTTTGAGATTAGTTTTGTAGATTGAATGAGAATTTTAAGCAAAGGCATTTGGATAATCTGAGCATTAGAGCAGATATACGGAATAGTTTGTTTAAGAGAATATATTGCCAGCCTAACCCATCTGTGCTTGAGATTTGCCTCCTACGCATTCAAACATCCATCTCCAGAGGCATAGGTGTGTGACTTAAGTATTTGAGTGGATGGGCATGGTGCCACATGTATGCATTGATTTCTGGAACACAAAAAGGAAAAACAAAAAGAGTATATTTTGTACTGGGAATTAGTTGTGCCTAAGTCAATTTATATATATATATATTTAGCATTACTAAATATTGCCATTAAGGTAATGCTCCTCCCATATGGTATCCAAGTTAATTTTGAAATTAGAACTTAGTTTAGAATATGTAGTCCCTTTAAACAATTCAAGAGTATACAGAATATATTAAAATTGCATGTAAAATAGAAATTCGAAATGGGTAAATGTCTGTGGAGATTCTCAGTAATCCAGGTCATGGTTGTTTCAAATGTGCTTTTTCCAAAGGCAACTGGACTGTTTTTCCCTGTGGAAGAAGATGTTTTGCTTCTCATCCAAGATCTATTCTGACTGAATGATGGGAGGGATGGAAAGATTGGTTATGGCAGGATGGTTGGAAGTGGGGTGGAAGGATCATATTCCTTTACAGTCATCCAGTCAATAACATTCTCTCTGAGATTTGTTGAGGCCACTTGGGAATTTATCTGTGCCCTCAGGGTCACCTGAATCAGAGTGAAAGTGGTGTGGAATCTTCTTGGAGCTGCTGAAAGGACTGTCTTGTAGACAAGGGATTGGTGGTGTCATATTCCTCTCCCTCTGTTGAGGGAGGGCTGTTCAGTTCTAACATAGATGTCCTCTTTTACCCCTCTTTCAAACCAATGGTCCTCTCTATCCAGAATGTGGATTTTGCTGTATTTAAAAGAATGACATTTGTCTCAAATGTAGATGGATCCCGAATCTTGTCCTGATTGGTTTGTTCTCTCATGTTGTGCCATGTGTTTGTGAAGTGGTTGTTTTGTTTCTCCAATGTACAGATCTGCACTTATCTCATTACATTGTACAGGTAGTCCTTGACTTAACAACAGTTCATTTAGTGACCATTTGGAATAACAATAGCACTGAAAAAAATGACTTACAGCAATTTTTCATACTTATGACTGTTGCAGCAACCCCATGGTCATGTGATCAAAATTCAGGAGCTTGACAGCTAACTCATATTTATGACGGATGTGGTCGTTTGGAATCATGCGATCATCTTTTGCGACTTTTCTGACAAGCAAAGTCAATGGGGAAGCCAGATTTATTTAACAACCATGTTGCTAATTTAACAACTGCAGTGATTCATTTAACAACAGTGGCAAGTAAGGTCGTAAAATGGGGCAAAATTCACATAATAAACATCTCAGCAATAGAAATTTGGGGTCAGTTATGGTCATAAGTCGAAGACTACCTGTATTGCATATGCACACTGCTCAGTTTGTTTCTGGATGTTTTATGCATGGCACAACATCGGAGAACAAGAATACACTAAAGCAGAAGCTTATCTACTCCAAGGATTAAACACTTCGCGTATTTGGTTAGAAGTAAGCCATATTAAATTCAACAAAACGTAATTTCCATTGAAGATTGTAGCCTTGGTTACATTTATATATATTACATCTCAGATCACATGGATGCTTAATTTTTGACAGCAATTCCTGACCTAATTTTTTATATGTTTGAAAATATGATTTGGAATATAATTTAAAAAATAGAGGAAAGTGTTGGTATTCCCATCTATGATGGTTTTACTTTTTGTACGTTTTATATTTTATAAATGGTCCAGAAATAATACAAGGCTGTTCATCAGTAACAGAATACTCCTTTCTGTTCATGTCTATGATTTATTCTATGTTCTTGTTGATATGATAGTCGTAGGGGAAGATTCATTTGCAATTTTCATGGGTGGAGTCCCACTAATTCTAATCATACTGTTTCTTTAGATGAGTAATATGTCTGATATGTAATAATATGAGGTTCAAATGTACATGGTGACTAATTATTAAAAAATGCTTATGCATAACAGGTATTATGATGGAATTTAAAAGAAGCTAGATTAGAACTTTCAGTGAAATTTTCCAAAGAATTTTTGCAAGTTTATAAACAAGTAATAAATCTTCATATTTGGAACCTACTAAAATAAATTTTTTTGCAATGTTATATCAACCCACTTTAGATATCTTGTTTATGCATTAATATAGTATTTCTATACCTATCAACATAATGAGTTTAGAAAGAGACTTATGTTTTGCTTTTCTAGATGTAACAGTGAATCTATCTTATGTGTAAACAGTAGGTTTTATAAAATTGTGTATTGAGTATTTATAGTGTATCTGAAAGATAATTAACTTAATCTATTAGATGGGGCTGCTGATTGAAGTCTGTTTCAATAGAATTCAAGGCTAGTTAGGATCTGTTAATTTTTACTCATTGAGTGCACTTTCTGAAAGAATTTGTAAGCTTTGTCAACCTTCCCCAAACTGGTGACCTTGAGGGGTATTGTACTGCAACTTCCATTATCCCCAGACAATGTGACCAATGGCTGTGCTGATACAGATGATGAGAATTGTGCTTTCCCATTTGGAGGTTACCAGGTGGAGAAAAGTGATCTACGTAGAAAAGCAATATACTTTAAGCCAACTACAATATTCTTACGCTGGTTATTTATATAGGTAGTTGTTTTGTTCTAAAATCCATGGTATTTGTAATAGTTTCTCATCTGGAAACTGTAACATTCATACCTTTAAATGCCTTGCATAGTGATTGCTTTGGGGTGCATTGATTGTTATTGCCTTAAGCATTTTATTTTTCTGAAATTCAATTATTGAAGGGAAAAACTGAATGAACAACAAAGTCATCTGAAAATAAACTGATTGCAAAAGGACTATGAGAAAGCAACTGGAGTCTATAGTAAAATCTTAGAAAATTATAGCACAAAGAAAGAAGTACAGGTAGTCCTCAACTCCCCACCACAATCATGCCCAAAATTTCTGTTGCTAAGTGAGACATTTGTTAAGTGAAGTTTGCCCCATTTTACTACCTTTCTTGCCACTGTTGTTAAGTGAATTACTTCAATTGTTAGGTTAGTAACGTGGTTGTTAAGTGAATTTGGTTTCCCCATTGACTTGCTTGTCAGAAGATGGCAAAAAGTGATCACATGACCCAGGACACTACAAGTGTCATAAATAAAGAGTCAGTTGCCAAGTGTCTGAATTTTGATTACCTGACCATGGGGATGCCACAATGATCTCAAGTGTGAAAAATAATCATAAATCACTTTTTTCACTGCCATTGTAACTTCAAACTGTCACTAAACAAACTGTTGTAAATCGAGGACTACCTGTACAGAGTGCTACAGTTTGAGTCATTTTCTGATAATTTTTAAGAAAAAGAAACCTATAATCTATTTTGGAATCCGGTTTTAATATATTTATAATATTTTATTTCATGGGAAAATATCTATTTGTTTATTGTGATATGCAATAATATCTTTTTGTCATATATAGAATGGAATAATATAGTTTTTTGGCTTTTTCAGTTAAAGAAATAAGGACAAAAGATGATGAGGTTATAGTATTTTCTTAGAAATAGTTGATGATAGAACAGATACCACAATCAGTAACAGTAACAGAGTTGGAAGGGACCTTGGAGGTCATCTACTCTAACCCCCTGCTCACGCAGGAGACCTATACTAGGGATTCGAACTGCCAACCTTTCTGATCGACAAGCTCAGCATCTTAGCCACTAGTAGAATTTATTGTACTAGATACAATATTTAAAACTTGATTGTTGGGTGTTGACTCTCTTACAATACTTTAAAGCACACAATTTGTTACTCGATAATTACCTTAAGAAGAATCCTATAAATTCAAACCTATTTAGTCTAGAATATTTTTCCACCAAGATTTGAATATTATAGCACAACTTACTTGAGGTGCTCAATAACTGATGTTAAGTAAAATGCCCTCCTTCCAACACTGGACATTATATATAGGTATCATAATTTAACAGCCTTATTCTCTATGGATCATTTCATTTTGGAATGAGGAACTGCGACCATAAAGGATAGAGACTTGATTCAAAAGGAATTAATTGGGTGTGGAATCAAGTCTTTGCATGCAGCTGCTTTCCATGCAATGTTACAGTTTAAAACTATACATCTAGATTTCACATAGAGTGATCTATAGTAATCTTTACTTGATTTGGCTTACATGCATATAGACCTGGTTTGATCAACAATACTGAATCCACATCTCTCACTTTTCAATTTTGCATATCAGAATAAATTATTCATAATATGAAAGATGCCCATGCTTGCTTTCTGTAAGATAATTAGTGCAAAAGTTGCCTGAGATGTTCTTTAAAATGTGTTTTAATTTTATCCTAACCTCCAAAATCACTATGTTTGAGAAGGCAAGAAGATCTATCCTCCATTATTAAATGTTTAGGTAATCTACCATAGAAAAGAACAGTTAAAGAAAAATAAACATTCAGCTTCCTTCCTTTTTTGTTGAAATGCAGTCTTTCAAAGTTCAGTGAAAAATATTTATGTAAAAAAGTTTTGTTTTATTATAATATTAATCCTCTCAGCAATCCTTCTGTAATTTTGCTACAGGGGACTGCACTAATCTTCCGAATAGCCAAATAGTAACCGTTGTCCATACTTGTTTTCCTTGGTCAGTCCTAGTTGAGTCAATAATTATTCTGTGTAGATCTAGTATAATCTGATGGAACAAACTGATACAAAATTCTTTTAGTCAAAAGTCATTGTTGACTGATTGATAATGCTTTAACTTCTTACTTGGAACTAGTATTATATAACAGCAGCTGGGAGTTTCAATCTAAAACTGAGATTGAATAAAAGAACTAAGAGTTGAGGTTTGCACATTCTGCTAAGCATGATTTGTTTTAACATGAATTGTACACCAAGTTTTAATTAATTGGGTTCATCCAACAGACTATGGTATAAGTGATGGTGTTATAAAAAGGTTTGCCTGGTTCAGAGAACATGCTAAGCCGTCTTCTAACCTACATTATGGTTTGATGAGAAATGCCTTGCGATCATTGGTTTCAAGGAACATCATCAGAAGTTTTTTATATCACTTACAATTGAAACTAAAGAAAGAACACTGAAATGTTACCTTGTGTATTCTATTTTATAATCCATGTTAAGGGGCTTCAGAAGCTAATCCTTACTTATTTGTAAGAGAATCTAGAATTTTAAAATGTTTGAAACTCCTTGGAAATATTTCTCTTTCACCTTTCCCCTACTAAAAAAAAGCCAAGGCTTATATATAAATATCTAAGCATACCATGTGCATAAGCATACTGGCATTCCAGTTGTGTTTGGCAAGATAAATTCAGCCAGAGTTCAGGTTGGAAGATTAAATGTTTAATTAGTCTTTATTGTCCAGAATATATAAATTTGGCACAAATATATCTCCCGATTATGTAAGATAACATTCACTGCTTGCAGAAAACATGAAGTATATGCAGACAAAGGATAGAGTTTGCCAGGAACAAATGACATACTGAATCCAGGAAATTCCTGTGTGTAAAATTAGGAATATTTCCTGCTGTAATGCATCTGTAAATATTCTTCTGATTCTGATTATATTTGTTGCATCCAGCACCACCTAACAGCTTGAATGTATTGGAATATGCATTTATAGAATATGAATCAGAAGTGGAGCATTTCAGGCAAAAGTATCCCATATCAAATGGATACTGGTGCGTTCATGAGTGTGTGTGTGTACCAAATGTTAAAACAAAACCAAACTTTGCTTTTCATTTAATAGATATTCAGCTTTAAGTCTGCCCTTAAGCAGCTGCCCAAAACCCTGGTAGATTTAATTATTTCTACTATTGTAGAAAAGGTATTGCTAATATCAACTATGGCTGATGGCAGCAATGGTTTCTAAATTCATAAAGATGCTGAGTGTGCAACGTTTGAAGAAAACGTTCTTTGTCATGCTCTTTCTATCTCCCTGTTAACTTCCAAGATACTGAGTTTAGAAAATTAGTTTCAGCTCCAAAACCATCAATCAGCCGGTGTAAGATGTCATGTTGAGCTGATAAAATAATGCATTATTTTATGCAAAACTCCTTTTCAGAAGTGAATAACCTCTTTTCTGTGTAAATATGCTTAGAACGGTATGTCTCATCCTTTAAGATGTGTGGACTTTAACATGCTGGCTTGTTGAAGGCTGCACATCTTAAAAGTTACCAAGATTGAGAAAGACAGGCTTAAATTGTAGAAAGAACATTGTTACGGTAACCTGCTGTGCTTCCTGCCTGTATGTTTTGTGCACCTGAAGGTAAATAGTTTATCAGTTCCATTATTGTATTATCAAGGGTGATTTTAAGAAATATGTACTCTACTTATACATCAGTGAAATTCTATTTGTAGCAGCACTATAATATATTTAAGACATTTCAAAGATTTCCAATGTACTAAAACCAGAATCACACTTTGTCTGGAATGTTATATGGAATTGTATGGAGTAAATAGTTCTTAAATTTATGGTCAAAAAGGATGCAGGTAGAAGAAACAGACTATCAAGGGTGTCAAACTGGCGACTGGCGGCCCAGATGTGTCACATGTAGGTCACGCCCACCCCAGCTCTGTGAACGGGAAAAACATCATGAAATATGTGACAGCAATGTGACTTGGCGAGTTTGACACCTGTGCTGTGTATCATTGTTTCTTCCCTACCCCTTCCCTTCGTATATTTGGGGGGGGGGTGTTTCTATTTAAATATTTTATTTATTTATTTACTTGTCAAGAATGTACTAGGTAATAAGTATGGATTGGATACATAAAATAGATACAAATAGAGGGAACATTAGGACAGGGACGGTAGGCACGCTGGTGCTCTTATGCATGCCCCTTACAGACCTCTTAGGAATGGGGT
>JANHZT010010413.1:208993-226220 GCA_032468215.1 Stegonotus admiraltiensis
ACTCAGCCTTCCATCCTTTCTAAGGTGGGTAAAATGAGGACCCAGTTTATGGGGGCAATAAGCTGACTTTGTATAAAATATACAGAAGTATGAAGGCTATTGCTTAACACATTGTAAGCCGCTCTGAGTCTCTGGAGAAGGGCAGCATATAAATTAAAAAAAAAAAGATGCAATCAGAAATGTATTAAGAATCTGGCAGTGATAACGTATTCACTGATGATGAATTTTTTATTGCTTTCTATAGTCCTTGAATCTATCTAAAATACATTTAATATATGAACCAGATATTCAGACACTGGGACTTTTTTTAGTTCTTTGAAAAGGTAGTAAGTAGCTTTTTGGATTTTCTGAATGCTTGCAAATCTGATACTTAGTCACTAAATATTACAACATCTACGTTATACTGATATACAGTAAGGGAGTTGAACAAATGACAGGGCTTGTTGTCAGTGACTTCATAAAGTCATTCAACATGCTGTAGGCTAACGTGAAACAGTAATTATGCCCAACTACCTGGTCAGTTCAAATAAGGACATGCCTAGGGCCAGTAGTATGAGAAACTGATTTAATCATGAGTTTCAAATTATATTAGTTTATCAAAATATAAAATACAAAGGAAAATAAAAAGACTGGGAAATGACGGGAAGGAAAAAGGAAGCGGGAAAGAAAATGTAAGGGAAAAAGAAAAAAAAAGGCATTGACTTCCAACTTTTTTTTAGCATAGGAGAAGTTAACAATATTACAACCTCAACTTTTTACTTTTACGCATTAATATAATCTAGCCATTTCTATAACAAAAAATCTATATAATTGGCAAAATGTACTAGATTCAAAATCCAGAAACAATTTCCAAATAAAAAACATAATTAAATATGTTCTTTTTTGAATAAAGCAATCAATTTAACCATCTCCACTTTTTCTTCTTTGCAGAAATAATACATATTTCTGTTTTTACTTAATAGTGTTTATAAACTATCACCATTTATATTAACAAAATTCACTATATTCTTTCCGATTCTTTAACCTTAAACACATTTTCCATATATTTTAAAACACTAAACTTTTCTTTAAAAGCATTTCTAAAATCAGTAAGTTTCAACACGTCTTTTTACTTCCTTTTAATATACATACATTAAAATTCATTTTCAATAATATTTTACAAGCTTTCCAAAATTGCAGTTTGCATTGTTAGATACTTGTGAAATTGCCTCAGTGGTTTGGTAGCTTTCTGCGCATAATTGCATATATGAAGAGTTTGAGTAGTTTTTTTTAAACATCTCTGGAACATAGCTCACCTATAAACCAGTAAACTTTATTTAAAGATTTTTCAAATACATACATAATAATTTGCTCCTCCATTTTCTTAACTCTCTTTAGCTAAAGAGGGGGGTGGGGGGGTTTGCAGATCACTTAACAATTACTGCCCAATCAGGATTCATATAAATCAGACAGTTTTAACTACCTACAGACCAAGTTACAAATAACTTAAAAATAATAAACTAAAACCACAATTTTTCTACCTTATATTTCTCCCATCAAAGTTGAAAAAAAATGCCATACTTCCTTGTTTTAGCTTACCTTCAGCAACCCTCTTCCTTGTTTAACAATAAAGAAATCCCCAAAATGGCACAGATCTTCAAAAAGGAATAACAAGCTGTGGCTAAAGAGAGCTTCTCTTAGCTTAATAAAGATTAATAATTCTTAAAAGTGATTAAGAAATGAAAGCAACAACTTATTGTCTGTTTGAAAAATAAATTCGAAAACAGCTGTTTTTTCCAACAACAAAGTGATTGAAGTCCCGACCCCCAGCTGCCAGCTTATCACTCACTCCGAAGCACAGTTCCTGAAGTTACTTGCAGACCTTTGCTATATGGAGGATTTTGTGTGATGATTCTAGGACTCTCCATATCCAGGACAGTCGTATAAACTAAAGGAATGCTGGCTCCTTCTGTTACTAAGTTGAAAAAGCGACAGTCTGGAGAAAAACCCTTCAGATCTCTTCATAGTCGTCATAAGTTGACCATCTTCGCCGGAAACAGTTGATTTGACAATCCAAGTGGACAAACTTTGACTGTCTTCATTACATGAAGCAGTTGCCACCAGTTTTTAGATAAAGGTTTTTCCCTGAAGCCTTTAAAAATAATTTTTGATGCTTAACTATATTGAAAATATTACAGCACAAAATTATTCCTCAAACATTTCCAGTGATCCACAAGAACATACTTCTTAAGTAAAAAAGCTCAGGAATATTAGTGAATGTTCTCAAGACTGACTGACTTTACAAAATCACTACACCAATTCAAGGATCTTCCAGCCTCTCACTTTTGCTAAAGTCAATGTTTTGACTTACCATCAAAAAAATAGTGGGCATTCTGTAAAATAATGTACCAGAGATAACTACTAGCCATTTCTATAGCAATAGATAAACCTGCAAAGATGTATAAGAGCGTTTTAAATATTTGTTAGAAATGCAAGTCTAAGGAGGGTACTTTTTATCATATGTCGTGGACATATGACAAGGTAGCGGATACAGATCCATGATTTAATTTAGAAAATTTTGAAAACAGACTTACGATGGAGATCAGAAAATTTATGTTAGGACTATACTATTAGAAAAAGAAATGGGGTGGGGGGAGAATGGAATTCTATATATCCAGAAATTGAAAGAAGCATTAACTTCTACAATGGAGGAATGGATTGAAAAGATAATAGAACTGATGGAGATGGTGAAGTTGACTGTACTAATTAAGAAACAAGAATGTAAATTGTTTTGTAGTTACTTGGAAACTGCTTTTGGACTTTCCAGAAAGAGAGGAAAAGGGGCATTGGTCCTACCATGAACGCCGTTTCTCCAAAGCTGCGGAGTGGGTCAGGAATGGGTTGATACAGTGGATCTGCCTGGAGAGTGAGTCATAATTTTGATGGCTATGCCTCCATCAACTCTAGTTTGTTTGACGAAGATAGGCCTGAAAGAGAAGCTCTGCCACAGCATTAGTAAGGAGTCCATTCCAGACCACCAAGGCATGTAGGACTGACCCACTCTGCAGTCTTGGAGAAATGGCGTTCACGGTAGGACCAACGCCCCTTCTCCCAATAGGCTGCGGAGTGGGTCAGGAATGGGACATACCAAAGCTTGGCAGTCCTAAGGGTGGGCAGCCCGTGAGTCTGGAACTGTTGAAGCCAGGTGCACCTGCTGTAAGACTCTCCTGCCAAAGGACACCTCCACAGAAGCAAAGACATCCAGCCTATAATGCCTGATGAAAGGTGAAGGAGTAGTCCAGGTAATTGCCCTGCAAATTTCCTTGAGGGAGGCTTGTGTGGCCCAAGCAGCGGTGGTAGCTGCACTGCGTGTCGAGTACACCGTAATGCACCTTGGTACTGGCAATGCATGTACATCATATGCCCGGGCGATACATGCCTGGATCCAGCGGCCAACAGTAGCGGAAGAGAACCTTGGAACCTAACGAGGTTGGTTGAAAGGACACAAAGAGAGCCTCAGATATTCTGGAGGGCGCAGTTCGAGAAATGTAAATTTTGAGGGCTCTACAGACATCCAAGATATGCCAGTTGCGTTCCAAGTCATGGGAAGGCCGTGGGCAGAAGTTAGGCAAAATAACCACCTGAGTCCTATGAAACAGGAGTTGACCTTAGGAACGAAAGAGGGGTCTAACCCGAGGACCACTCAGTCTGGATGGATAATGCAGAGGTCAGCCCTGATCAATAGAGCTGCAAGGTCCTATATGCGCCAGGCCGATATAACAGAAAGGCCACTTTAAGAGTGAGGTATCTGAGGCTCGTGGTCCGTAAAGGTTCAAAGGAAGGTTCAGTGAGCCCCTGCAGGACACAGGGCAAATCCCAAGTGGGATAACGATGGGTAAGTGGGATGGAGGTTACGTGTGCCACTCAGAAATCTGCGGATGACATGGTGGCAAGCCAGCGGTTCCCTGTCCCTGGGCGACAAGATGGTAGAAAGGGCTGGAACATGGCACTTAATGGTGTTGTGGGCCAGTCCCTTGTCGAGTCCAGCCTGTAGAAGGTCGAGGACCTGTGGAACAGAAGTTGAGACAGGGTTAATGCCATGAGCATTGCACCAGGATATAAATACCTTCCAGGTAGAGTTGTAAAGCCAGATGGTAGACTGCTTCCTGTCCACCTGTATGGTGCGAATGACGTTCTCGGAATAGTACCCTTCCCTCAGGAGGAGCCCCTCAAGTGCCAGGCAGTCAGGTGGAGCCACTGGGGCTCCGGATGGCTGATGACCCCCTGGCTGAGGGATTCTCCAAGGATGTGATGTGGAAAGAGTGATCAGGTCTGAAAACCATGGTCTCTGTGGCCAGTGAGGGGCGATCAGAATGACTTCTGCACCCTCTGAGATGATCTTGTGAATCAACCCTGGAATCAAGGGGAGAGGGGGGAACACATATAGAAGGCCGGGAGGCCAGTCGCAGCGGAGGGCATTTGTCCCTTCCACTCTCTGCGACGGGTACCATGTGAAGAATCAAGGGAGGAATGCATTCTGTTGAGATGTGAACAGGTCTACCAGTGGTTGTCAGAAGTGGTTGCATATGTCGCAAAACAGGTCAGGGTGGAGGCACCTCTCCGAAGCATCCACTGTGGTCCTGCTCAGGAAGTCCGCCTGTGTTCGATGTGCCGGCAATGTGCTCTGCCTTGAGGGAGAGGACGTTCATTTCCACCCACCTCCCCAGGTGAACAGCTTCCTGCATTAGACGTTTGGACCATGTCCCACCCTGTTGGTTTACATGGGCTTTCGCCCCGACATTGTCTGTGAGTATAAGGACATGACGTCCCTGTACTGCAAGATGGAAATGTCAGACAGCTAGATGGATTGCTCGTAATTCCAAGAAGTTGATGTTGCAGGCTTCCGCCGGAGACCAACGACCCTGCACCACTTGGGAGTCAAGGTGGGCTCTCCAGCTGGCGTCTTTCGTGATCGTGATCTTCTGGGTGTCTGCGAAGACAGACCCCTTGTCTAGGGCCGGAGACGTCCACCAGTGTAGGGAACGGCAAACGGGCAGGGAAGTCCTGATTTTGGTGAGGTAATTGGAGGTCCTGGCCCGCTGATATGGCAAGAGGAACCATTGGAGTCCCCGTGCATGTAGGCAGGCCCAAGACACTATGTTTATGCACGATGCCATTTTCCCAAGCACCCTCAACAAGGTGACCAGGGGCACCTTTGGCTCCCAGAGGATTTGGTGGATCAAGAGTCTGATATTGTCCCTCCTCTCCTGGGAGAGGAACACTTTTCTTAATCTGGTGTAAATAATGGCACCCAGGTGGGTTAGCCTGGTTTCAGGAGTCAGCTGGCTTTTTGGAAAGTTGACTAGAAATCTGTGGGCTTGCAAGGTTTGCAGTGTCAGGTGCAAGTCATCTTGTGTCTTATGGAGGGAGGGGGCCTGGATCAAAATGTCATCCAGGTAAGCTTGCAGCCTTACCGGGACAGACCGTAGGTCGGTGATGAAAGCTGCTAGAATTTTTGTGAAGCTGTGCAGGGCTGATGCCAGCCTGAATGACAAGGCACGGTATTGGAAATGGTGACATGAATAGCTGAACTGGAGGTACTTCTAATGGGCCAGCCAAATGGGAATGTGAAGATAGGCCTCTGAGAGGTCTATGGAGGCCAGAAAGTGCCTGGGATGAGTTCCCTCCAAGATGGATCTGAGAGAATTCATCTTGAACCTCCTGTAGACCAGGTGGGCGTTGAGGGCTTTGAGAACTAGGATCGCCCACCAGCCCCCAGAGCACTTTGGAACCACAAACAGGATGGAGTAAAATCCCTGTCTCCATTGGTCCGGAGGAATCTTCTCTATGGCCTGGATTTCCAAGAGGTGCTGGATAGCACGCTCCATGAGACTCCGCTTGTGGTAAGCCTTGGAGACAGGGCATGGCACGTATGTCAGAGGGCTGGAGAGGAACTCCAGGCAGAGGCCGAATTCAATGGTGTGACGAATCCAACGATCAATCATGAGAGCCCACCAGTCTACAAAGAGGCTCAGTCGGCCTCCTATGGGAGAATTCTGGGGTGAGTTATTTCTGATGACGGAACTGGCGATTGCCCATTTGGCAAAATGGCTGCTTTTGGGGTCCAAATGGTTTGGGCCTGTCTCAAAAGGAACTCCTATCTTGTGGACGAAATTGACCTTGCGGGTAAGGGTGTTGGTGAGAAGTGCCGTCCTGTGCGTTGAAGCGGGGGGGCTGCCTACATTAGAATGGGGTGGCCCTTCTATCAGCCCTCCTAGCCAAGGAAGGTAAGACCTTCCTCCGTTCTTTATCCTCAACAAGCAGTAGTTCAAGAATCACTGCACAACTTCATTCCTGTATACGGGGCTGTAACCAATCTCCACTTAGCTCGGAGATCAGCAGGCCACTGATGTAGCAACAACAGTCGCCGTGAGGTGACTGATGAGGCCAGGGCCCTGGAGGCATATTTGGCGGCATTGAATGTTGCAGCCGCCAAGAACTGGGCCGCAGCTATAATCTTGTTGAGGTCCTGGTGTAAATGGACCTCATGAGATGGCAGCCGTGCCTGAAGTTGTGGTAGCCACAAGAAGGAGGAGCGGTTGAAGAATGAGGCTGCAGTCACAGCCTGAATAGCCCAGGTGGAGGCCTGGTGAGCCTTCTTAAAGGACAGATCAAATTTCCTGTTCTCTGGTTGTAGACCTTCGGAGGAGTCCCCTGGGAGGTATGGTGAAGGGGACGAGAGGGCAGCCACAGAGCTGTCAACCAGAGGTAACTGCAGGAGTTGTGCTAGTGTCAGATCCAAATTATACTTGCGTCGATCCATCCTGCTGGGAGTGGGAAAAGAAGCCGGGCTAGCCCACTGCTTCCGGACGATGTCTGTGAAAAGCTTTGGAGCTGGGATGAATAGCTGCTCCATCACTGGTTTTGAAAAGAGACTGTGGCTGGTCCCCTGCACTGGAACCGAAGTGTCCTGAACTGGTCCGGGCTCTTGTAGGCCCACAGTGACCTTGGCCTTATACAAAAAGGACTTGAAAAGCCTGTGAGGAAAAAGTCCTGTGAAAGCCGGGGTATGAGGAAGAACACCTTCATCATCGGAGAGGTCAGGTTTTTTTCAGGCCTCCTCCTCCAGAAATAATTCAGAACTGCCCTTTGAATGGAAGGGTGAATGCTGTGGGGATCCTGTCAAACTGGCACATAGCGAGACATTTCGCTGCCGTAAAAGATGATCCAAGGCCAGGGAAGCTGAACGGTGTTCCTGGATACCAATAGCAATGCCTTTGGTAATCATCCTGGTGAACAGGGACTGGATTGCCTCAGGTAACTCACTCAGCTCTAGATCAGCTGGGTCTTGAGCGGGTTGAGGATGAGGATCCCAAGTAGTGACGGAGCAAGCAAAGGGATTCTCACTTGGATGAAGGTCCCTAGCAGTGGTGGGTTGCCCCCAGTTCTGTAGAACCGGTAGTAAAACCAGCAGGAGCCCCCACCACCACTGACCCTGATGTCATGAAAATGCTTCTGCACATGCACAGAAGCTTCTGTGCTTGCCCCATTGCGAACCAGTAGTAAAGGTAAGTAAAACCCACCCCTGGTCCCTAGCCGTTGAAGGCGTATCATTCTGGGAGAGGTGGCCAGCTCTCTCGGGTGACAATGCCCTGGGCATTGGGGAGCAGACTGTTTCTGGCAGATGGGACACGGACCTATTGCTGGTCAAGGATTAAGCATCAAGGAGGGTCTGCTTTTTCTCTGCCTGGGAGACCTGCTGTTCTAAGGCTTTCTGCCTCCTTTCCAGGTCTTTGAGTTCTGCTTTGGAGGGCTGCTAGGCCTTGCGGCCTTTTGTAGATTTGAAGGAAGCCTTCCTGCCTTGATCAGCCATCCTAGACCTGGATGGAAAGCTTGGCGTGATGGTGGCGGCTGTGCCGAAGTTCGGGGTAGCCAGCACACAAGGCAAGAAGCAAGCAAAAGGGCGGCTTACCCAGGACAAACCTGGGAGTTGCCAGCTCTTGGAGACCCCCCCCCCGGCACTGAACTGTAATGAGCTTGAAGGCCTCACAGGACAATGGGCTGTCTCAAATGGCCGTTATGCTGCTGCCTCAAATGGCTGTTGTGCCGCTGCAAATGACTGATGGAAATGCGGCTATTGAGCTCCTTTAGCGGTGGCCCACACGGCTTCTGAATGAGCGCAGTGAAGGCGCTCCACTCGCGTGGCTGGGAGAGAAAGGGTGGCAATGGTGCTGGTCCACACACGTAGCCCGATTATTTCGCAATGGCCACGGTTGGTGTTGCAGGCAATGGCGGCAGCGGGTGGCGGCCCACGCAGCTCGCTTATTCAGCGATGGCCGTGATGAAGGGCTCGGTGTGTGAAGCGGCTCACTCTGCAGAGCGGCGCACAACGCAGCGGTTTAAACCCGCTTCCCAGCTGATAAGGGCCATTTTAAACTGTCCGTGGTGGGTGGTGTTTCCAGCCAAAGCTGAAGTGGCCAGCATGCAATGACAACCAACCAAAAATAAAGAAAACCTGAATTCCAGATTCCAGATGGTCAGGGATGAGTTGAAGAGAGAAACTGTCAGTATGTCTCATCAGATCGACTGAGTAAAAAAAACTGGAGTCGATGGAGGCATATGGAGGTGTGGCCATCAAAATTATGTCTCAGTCTCCAGGCAGATCCACTGTATCCACCCATTCCTGACCCGCTTTGCATCCTATTGGGAGAAATACAAAATTTTGACTTTGGGTTTTGACAACTAGGTGGATTATTGTTAGAGAAATGGCTAGTTGTTACTATTTTGTATAATTAAATAATTGATATTTCATTTATTTTATTATTTTATTTTTATATAGCTACCTATTTGCTATATAGCTGCCTACTCGCTCACACACTTAAATCAACCATTCTCCATCCCACTCTAGGTTCCTCAGGCCCGCTGGCAAAACTACATCTTCAGGGCCTTATGAAATAATGTCAGAGAGGGGGCCAGTCTAATTTTTGGAGGGATAATGTTCCAGAGGAAGGGTGCCACTACGTAGAAGGCCCCTCTTCTGGGTCTCACTAGAGGTATCTCCTTAGGGGTTGGGACCCACAACATTCCTTGCCTCCCCACTCTAGTGAGTCAGCTGGATGTGACCAGCAAGAGATAGTCCCTCAGATAACCTGGTCCCAAGCCATGAAGGGATTTAAATGTGACAACCAACACCTTGAATTGCACCAGGAAGAAAACTGGCAACCAACGCAGCTCCCTCAGGAGAGGTGACATATTATAATTTAATTGTGTATCTTAACTGAACCGAAAAAAATCAAAAAGTCGCATTTTAAAAAATTTCTTCTCCCTTCTATCTCCTCTATACCTTTTTTTCCATGGTCTATATATCTATATGTATTTTATATTAAGAAAAAAATACTTCTAATAAAAATACATTTAAAAAAAGAAAAGTAGTGGGAAAATGTAATTAATGGAGTCTAGCAAGGAAGAAGCCATCGCTCTTTAAGAAAAGTATTATCGATCTTTGTCCAGGTTGACTAAAAGGTAGCAGGATAACGTTCCAGATTTCTTGAGGAATGTTCTGTGGGGAGATGAGTGAAAAATAGACGGAATCTGCAACATGGTTATCGAGTGTTTTTTCTGTTTTATTTCCATCTATGCTTTGTAATTGTTAGGAATTTGGGCCTTGCTGGTTAACATAGAAGAAGATGAACTTTGTCTTTATTCAGCTGTCTTAGGGGAGGAAGCAGAGTCTTATTTTCTTAAGGTAGCAGACATGTTCTTAAAGTAAGGGAGTACTTACAACTCTGTGAGACTCCCACTACCAGCTTCTCTCTCATAAAAGTGAATCCTCAGCTCTGCAGTTTCCCTCTCCCCCTTTTTCCTTCCTTTTCTTATCCCTTCCTCCAAGAAGTGGACCAAGAGAACTTCCTTGACGGCTTCATACAAGCAAAGTAAGTGATGAAACTATAAAGAAAATTTAAAAAACAAGTCATGTGAGGTCCTCACTTAATGACCCACGGTGACTCAGTTACTGGTAATTAGGGATTGTCAAAACTATTATTGTTAAGTAGCTGACATTGCACTTATGATCACATTGCTTAGTGAAATTCTGGTTCCAATTATTAGCATTAAGCTAGGACTACATATATAGAAACCTTAATTTGCCTATCTTTCAACTTTACTAATAAGATATACAGAAAACAGTCCCACTACCATTCTCACTAGCTGCTCACAACCACTTCCATCTGTTCATCTGTTTCACTTAATATGTTTTCAAAACCTTGGGAATAATGCTGCTGGGAACATAGAAAAAATTGATCAGGGCAGGCTTGTTATGTATCATTCTTCTAATAAAAAGCTATGAAGAGATAGATAGCCACAAACTAATTTTTATAAACATATTTTTCTAATATGTCTTATCATATTTAAAAAAAAGCAAAAAAATTAATTGATGTAGAAATGTACTATTTTTAAGCAGACAAAAAATTACCAAGACTAATACTCGTATCATTGATTGGAAATTAACTACGGAAAACATGAAGTTACATTTAAGTACATTAAATTGTTTTAACAATGTAAGTAAGAATTAAATATCTGAGCAACATTCCAAAATTTTCACTATTTGGTGTTTAAAAATACAAAAATGAAAAAGAGAGAAAAAACCCACTAAACATTATATATAAATATTGTTCTAATTTTTTCTTTATTGTTCTCCAACTCATGCACAATACTTCTAAATTTCCCTAGAACACTTACAAAATTGTGTGTTTTTATTTTAATTAGTCTTTTTTTTTCCTTTTGAAAAATTTGTCCATGTGTTTTAATGGCAGCCATTCTGGAGTACATGCTAACAAAAGCTAATGTATTTTACAAATTGTAAAATTAGTTGTGTTATATTTTCAACAGAAACAACCAACTCCCCAATCCTGCGTCCTAGATTTTAATTGCTTTAATGCAGCAAAAACAAAAGAATAAAATATAAAAGGAAAAACCATGATCATGAATTAGAACAGTTATATGCATATATAAAGAAATACAGCTCAATTTTTTAACAGCAAATTAAACTTGGCTATATTACATATTATATAAGGGACACGGTGGCTCAGTGGCTAAGATGCTGAACTTGTCAATTGAAAGGTCAGCAGTTCGAATCCCTAGTGCCACGTAATGGGGTAAGCTCCTTTTACTTGTCCCAGCTTCTGCCAACCTAGCAATTCGAAAGCACGTAAAAAATGCAAGTAGAAAAATAGGGACCACTTTTGGTGGGAAGGTAACAGCATTCCGTGCGCCTTTGGCTTTTAGTCATGTTGGCCACATGAGCACAGAGACATTCTGCTGGCTCTTTGGCTTTGAAACGGAGATGAGTACTGCCCCCTAGAGTCAGGAACAACTAACCCATATGTGCGAGGGGAACCTTTACCTTTACCTTTACATTGCTATATTACCCAGTGTTTCTATTCTGCTGATAAAGAACTAAGACTGAGAGGGGTTATTTCATCTAGCAGTCAGTCTTTTGTATCTATATGTAACTGGCATTTTTATGTTGAAATCTGTAAGATGAACAGATCAATCTACATTGATATGTGAGATATATTTTCAAGGAAGTATATGTGGAATTGTACCTTAAATCTTGTAAAAACAAGCATTTGATTTTTGACAGTTACAGAACTGTCTGTGGCCTACTTGAGGGTCTTTTGGATGTCTTTCTTAGGAAAAGTTAGGGTTAAATTTCTCTTGTTATGCATTCTTGAGCCCTGGAGAGAAGAATACTTCAGGATTATGAATTACATTTGTCATGTAGGCCCAGTTTAGACTTGCTGCTTTAGTTTTCCTTCCTTTTAACACTGTAGTCACTATTGAAAATGCTTTCTTATGTACATATTACATGCATATGCATATACATATACATAATTTGGTCCGTGCTTTTTAAAGTTCATAGTTTATAAAAAACCTCAGCTGTAACCCCTGGTCCCTGGAACAACATAGCCCCTGAAGTCAGGTCAGCCCCTACCCTGTTACTTTTAAACATCACTTACTTAGTAAATAGGGTTCTTTTCTAGCAAATGTTCGGTTAAGAAAATTGTAATTTAAGGGCAATAAATGTCATATTTTCTCTTTCTCTTTTTATTATTATTTGATATTTAATGTGTTTATTGCATGCTGTTAGAGTTGCTTGAGTAAGTGGCATATACATTTTCTGTAGATAATGATTGCCAGAATATGGTGACTTGAAAATGAATATAGATAGTTCTTAAATTGCAACCGATCACTTAGTGATAGTTTGAAGTTATGACAGACCCCGAGAATAGGCTTATGACCTGGATTTGAACTTCTGATGTCCAGGCCTCCCATGTGGTCACATTTTGAGTGCTTGGCAACCAACATTTATAACCATTTGCAGCATCTCACAGTCATGTTACTACGATTTATGATGCTTTTGCTGGAAACCAGCATTTACTATCAGTTTCTATACCATTAAGAACAATGGGCTTGCTTTAAAAAAAAATTCTTTAGAATTTAAATGGTCCTTAATGGCTGCAGTGTTTGCTTTATGACCGCCGTGTTTTTTTGTGACTATCACATTTATAACAACTGCCACACGCACAAAAAAAAGGTAAAATCATGACTGTCATGATTTATGAGTGACATTGTGGGCTCAATTACAGTCTTAAGTATAGGATTACCAGTAGTTTATATGTATTAATCTAATTCCTGAGTCATAGTTCTATATTCTTTGTGATCTTATTTATTTTATTTATTTATTTATTTGATTTTTATACCACCCTTTTCCAACAGGACTCAGGGCGGTGAACAGCCAAGATAAAACAAAGCATACAAAATTTAAAACCAATTTAAAAAGATATTAAATAATTTCAGTCCACAATTTAAAACACCCCAAATAAAATCAAATTACAAATTAAAACCGAAAGATAGGATTAAGCCAGGCCGGCTAGATGAAATAAATGAGTTTTAAGGGCCCAACGAAAAGTCCGAAGGTCCGGGATCATATGTATCCCCGGGGGTAGGTCGTTCCAGAGGGCAGGTGCCGCCACAGAGAAGGCTCTCCCCCTGGGGGTCGCCAGGTGACATTGTCTGCGGCACCCTGAGGAGCCCCTCTCCGTGCGAGCGAACTGGCCTGTGGCAGGCTATTGGCGGCAAAAGGCGGTCTCGCAGATACCCGGGCCCTAAGCCATGGAGCGCTTTAAAGGTAGTCACCAGCACCGTGAAGCGTACCCAGAAGACCACCGGAAGCCTGTGCAGCTCACGCAGGAGAGGTGTCACATGGGAGTGCCCTGTTGCTCCCATAATCCCCCGCGCGGCTGCATTCTAGACCAGTTGGAGCCTCCGGGTGGACTTCAAGGGGAGCCCCCTGTAGAGAGCATTACAGTAGTACAGGCGGGAAGTGACGAGTGCTTGAGTGACCATGCGTAAGATTGTTTATCTTAAACAATAAAAAAAGAAATATCCAAATGCAAGCCTGATTTTGGAACATAAATTACCTCAGTTGGTCTTTGAGATGACCTGAAGTACAGTCTTTCTCTTGAAGAGGAACAAGTGAAGTAAAATTCTTTACGTTTTCTGGATCTCACCACTTTCCAGTCCCACTGGTCATAGTATCTTCTAGATCAGGAGTGTCAAACTCTTTCATTGAGGGCTGCATCAGGGTTGTGTTTGACCTCGGAGGGTTGGGGGTGGGCATGGTGGCCATGACATGGGACTCATGTTGGGGAGGTGCACCTGTGGTGGCTAAGTGCTAAGGCAGGATTTGCCTGAGACCCTCCATCACTCTCATTTTACAGGTAATCCTCGAGTTACAAATGTAATAGAGCCTGCCAATTACATTCATAACCAAAGGATTCGTTTGATTGAATCACGTTAAATGAATGTGATCACTCCCTGCTTTCCCCAATGCATTTGTTAATCAAATGTGCAATTAATTAAATTATTAATTGCATTAAACGAACATGAGGTATCTCAGAGTGGGGAAGAACATGCGGAGCCTAGTGCTGGAACAGGCAATCCAAGGCCTCCTCCAATCCACTGAGATACCTCATGCTCCCCTGGGGTCCCCACAATTACTTTTCCTCCATCCTGCCCCGCCAGGTCTCCACAGACTGGGCCTGCTTTGCTAGCATCCCAGATTCCACTTATTCCTCCCGACCCCATTTCCCACGGATTACTTACTTTTTGAAGCTCTCCAGAGCTCCAGAAGAGGCTGACCCACTGGCAGAGAAGTCAGAGTGATGATGATGATGGCAAAGCTGTAACAATGTGAAATCTAAGGAAAACTTTTTTGCCAGGGGCCTCTAATAGAAAAGGCCCCTTGCTTCAGGGATTGAGGCAGCAGCAGCAGCCAATCAACGAGGAGCTTGCTTCCTTTGTCTCATCGGGCTGAACTGCAAGCCCCTTGATGATTGGCTGCCACGCTCCAATCCCTGAAGCTTCTTATTTGAATTAGCCAGTCAGCAGCAAGCAGGAGGCTGCTCCTCTCTGGCCAGACTGGGCCCAAACTAAGCCTCCAGACCCTCATGACAGAGAAACCAGTCTTTTATTCAGATGGGGAAAGCTGTTTTCCTTACATCTCACATTCTTACAGCTTCATGGACTTCTGAATAAAAGACTTCAGCTTCTCTGCCACATGGGTCAGTCTGTTCTGGAGCTACAGTAAAGCCCACAGTTTCTCCATTTGGCCTGTAACAGGCTGGGGAAGGCCTGTGGAAAGCCGAATGGAGCCTCAGAGGGCCGGATTTGGCCTACTGAGGCTCCATTTCAGCTAGTAATGGGTCGGGGGAGGCCTCTGGAGGCTCCCACACACAGGCCCCCCCACACCCCATTTTCGCTAGCAGAGGCACCCCAGGCCGGTTCTTTGCTATTTCCATGCCAGCCCCACGGGCCGGTCCTTGAGTTTGACACCCCTGTTCTATATAAACTTAATTGGATGGTAGTGATTTCTCCTGGATGGCTATTTCCAGAAGGTTCTAAAGGGGATTATTGTTGTGCTGAGGCTGTTTATATTATGAGGTGATTTGGTGCTCCTGCTTTTCAATATATTTTTATAAAAGTACTGCCCAATTAGGTGCACCCAGGAAGCCATCTATGGAACACCAGTCATATTTTCCAAAAGACAATGTTTGTGAGCTGTATTATTATTTCTACTAGAAGTCATGATCCTCGTGACTAACCTTACTTAAACAGATACCATTAAAATAGTGTATTAACATTTTAAGAAAGAAATTCAAGAACACAATCCTCACTTTGAAGAAAATGTCAGAACAAGTTGTAATCTAGAGTTAAAAAGTAAAAACGTTTCCGTTAAAAAGCTTGTTATAAGCTTGTCATTGCTCTTTAGAAGCATGAAGAATGTTGATAGTATTTATGTCCTTCACGGTGGATTCTTTCAAATAATCTTGCATGAGCCAAAGGAATACCTTTGCCACTTTATTAATACTTGGTTTAAAAAAAGGTGTTTAAAAATTAAATAAGCATTGTTAAACAGAAACATTCATCTGGAAATATTTTCCAATGTTTATATTGGGTTTTCTTATCTTCCTATCTCTCTATGTTTGTGTGAACTGAAGAAAATGACCTCCATAAAAACATTGCAAATGATTAAACTCCTTTAAGATGTCAGATATTTAACTTTAATTAGAGACTTTAATGTAAAGTGGTCCAGCTATGCAGAACCTGTACACCTTTAAATTCCTTCTCCCAAAAAGTTAAGAATGTTGAATTTTTACAATGTATTCTTACAGTGAACAGAAAGTTGGATCCTTATCTTTTGGCCTGCAAAAGGCTTCCACTGCTTGAAAGACTATAAATGGTTCAGAAGATGTGAGAGAGAAAATTGTTTCAAAACTGTTAATATTCTATGGAAATTGAATTGTACAGTTTTGGATATAGATTTGTATAATATCAAATGGCATAATTATTAATCTTTCAATTGGTAAGTTTCATCTTTATATTGGTCATCAACAGTGTGTTTCTAAGGGATGTTTAAGACATTGGAGAATTAAAACACACAATGAAATTGCAACATAATCTGCCTTATTTCTTTATATCATCTGTGATGACAGATCTACTTTCACACTTTTTATGGAGGTCATAGTTTCTAGGGTCAGATAATTTGTAATTCAGACTTTATATGAGCAGATGATCTAATGATTTAGGACTAATTTAAATGAGCAGATTGGGTCATCTAAATCATAGATCAGAGGTGCCCAACTTTGGCAACTTTAAGACTTGTGGACTTCAGCTCCCAGATATCCCCAGGTAACATGGCTGGCTGAGGAATTCTGGAAGTTGAAGTCCACGGGCTTAAAGTTACCAAGGTTAGACACTCCTGTCATAGATTATTTTTTCTTTTCCATGATTCTTCCCCTTCCCCCTTTAAGAGAGTACTATATCCAAAAGCTTGTATTTTAACTAAAAGTATAATAGTCCAGTTACTCTAATATTCAGATAAATCAATATAATTTCTCTTTGCCATAACTTCTTGTTTAAAAATATATACAGTGGTATGTTGGTACTGAACTGCTTTGAAACTCATCAAATTAGGTACTCAACACATTTTGACATGAAAATTTTGTCCTAGTATTCATTATTTGTTTGATACTCAACTCAGAAGCTAGAACAACTCATTGTTGGCTGGTTCATGACTCATTACATTATTCCTTGTGGGGAAAAATATACAATAAAAATGCAATAAAAATTCAGTTATGGTATAGAGAAGTTTGACTATCTGGATCTCTTGTTATATGTTCTGTTTTGTATTACATTCGATACAGTTTCTTTTTCTTTATAAGTTTCATTTTTAGTAAAAAGATATATTGTTCTACTAATGATTTCTACCCATTTTACTTAGCATTTTTGTTTTTCATCCTTAGGTTATTTGATGTATGCACAGTATCCCGAACTGAACGAGAGACGAAATTAACACTGGTGTTTGAACATGTTGATCAAGACTTGACCACTTACTTGAATAAAGTTCCAGAGCCTGGTGTTCCTAGTGAAACTATAAAGGTATTAAAAGGGGAGGGGGGGAGAAGAATTTGTACAATTTGTACATTTTTATTAAATGTATAAAATTGTTGAAACATACGTTTAATAAAAAACATTTTTGAGGAAATATGTGTCAAGTTATTTTTTTTAAAATTTTGATTTATATGCTGCCCTTCTCCGGAGACTCAGGACGGCTTACAATGCATTAAGCAATAGCCTTCATACTTTTGTATATGTTATACAAAGTCAGCTTATTGCCCCCACAAAC
>JANHZT010010413.1:226320-236487 GCA_032468215.1 Stegonotus admiraltiensis
GCTTATTGCCCCCACAAACCAGGTCCTCATTTTACCCACCTTAGAAAGGATGGAAGGCTGAGTCGACCTTGAGCCTGCTGAGATTCGAACTTACAGTAATTGCAGGCAGCTGGTGTTAAATTATAGTACATTAGTCTGCCATGCCACCAAGGCTCTTAAGTTAATGTATCTAACTAGCTATAGTTTCATGGATTGACTAAGAAATTTAATCAAACTATAATTCATGTTATTGACAGATTGGGATTTGTCACCAAGCACGGTTGGTAGTGCATAGATTTTATCCATCACTTATGAAGGACAAGGAACCAGAGGAGAAGATTGCCATAACATTTGTGCTTACATTATAAAAACAGTACTTTTTATAATTGAAAGGCCAGAGTGTTTATTATTAGCTGTTAAAAGGAAGGAACTACAGCTCAATGGTAAAGATCATGTTTTGCATGAAGATTCCAGGTTTTGAAGGCATTTCCTTCTATAGCTTAAAACGCTTGCTGCTACTTGTAGTAAAATGAAAATGCTGACTCAGATGAAGCAGTAAAGACAGTATAAGTAACTGCCACGTGATTTTGATATGATAATCTATAATTTTGTTATTTCTTACTTGATATATTTTTTCCTACATTAGTTATACTTCTAGGTAAGGATGATAAAATCACAACTGTCTGCAAAATATTCTAGACTTGTCAAGTAACAGAGTCCCCTGGGATTGTATTGATAAATGTTAGAGACAAAGTTATGATTTTTATTTTTATTTTTGCGGCATGACTTTTCCCAACTTATCCTGATTCAAAAAGGAAATGGTGATTCGGAGCACACATTGATGTACACATCATGTCTGTCAGCAGCTTCTTAAAGGAAGCTTTGTCTTTTTCGTCCAGACCATTGCTTCTTTGAGTAGTTGGCTGCAGGCATGATGTGCACATCAGTATGCGCTCCAAATCATATTTTCCCTTTTGAATCCAGATGTTATAGAGCCCTAATAAGCCCTTGTATATTAAGAGTGTATTTAAAGGCAAGAATATTTAGCAGCTCTATGGCTTAGATGTTATCTTAGACCTTGTTATAATTTTATGTTATTTAACCTAGTTTCCATGCCTGTATATTGTTTCAGTAGATGTTCAAGAATCATATTGCATGTGCACGTGAAATTGTGAAATGTGGGAATTAGAGGTTTTCCCAAGGATATATGTATGTATATATTTGGGTATTCAGATATCCATGCAAATTGTTCCAGAAATCTTTGAAAATACGTTAAAAAAAGAGGAAGTTCTTTTCTAAGCATCTACATAGTCGAACAGACTTAGTGATTAATCCTATGACTGACTCCTGAGGATAACATCAATGGGGGGAAAATCCAAACAAATTCTCTTAGGTTTGTTTCTTCCCAAATTTATGAAAAATGTGTATTTTTCCCTTTTTTTTTCTTGCTATATTCTATAATCACCATCTTATTCCAGTTTCTGGTTCTTTACGTTTCAAATCTGTTCAAATAGAACTTCTTTCATTTTGAGAATGATTTTATCTTCTAAGGGAAGCCCAGACAAAGGCACACATTATTAGAGTTAAAATATAGCTGACTGCAAACAAAAAATAATGCATGGAAACATAAATGAAATACAGAGCTGTACTGTTTGGGTGATTAATCTTTAGACATTTCGCCGATTAAAATATTTTCACTTCAATAAAGTGGGCCTAATATTGCAGAACCTAAAAGATCATGCAGTTAAGGAAAAAAAAGGCACCCAGTTAAAATTCTTCTAAACTGGCATTTCTTCAGAATGGAAAAATTCTGTCCTCTTCTCTCTCTTTCTTTGGGGAGTGGGTGTATTTTTGGTTTTCCTTTACTTTTTACCCTATCAGTATGTAGCAGAATAAAATCTGAGGAAAAAAAATCTCATATTATGTTTAATATGGTAAAGCATTCAGAGATTTACTTAACTGCACATGCATACTAAAGACATACAATAATTTCAGCAGAGAAATATCACACTATTATTTTTAGATATTTATCAGCTTTGAAATGTTTTGGTGTCATATGTTAAACCATATTTTAGTGTTATGTAATCAGATTTTCTGCTTGTCTGTCATCGGTCATGTGAAAGTGTTCATAATATTTCCTTCTGTTTTCAAATAATTTCTGTTTCTTGTTTAAGCAAGACAACTGCATAACCCACAGTTTTACATTGGCTTGTTTTCAACAAATAGTGGTTAACATTAACCAGAATTTGATGGTTAAAGTTGTTGGTAAGCAAAATCACCTAAAGTGTGTACAGCTGCATCAGGGAAGAAAAAGAACAAAAGTAAAAGGATTTTTTATCATGATGCCTGGACTCAACTAACATATCAAGTACATTTTGTTTTCAAGGGTTTTTGATTGTTGCTGTGACTACAGATAGCTAGGAAACAGTCTTGTACTTGACTTCAGAAATAATATGCCTTGGCTGTATAGGAACTTTTGCAAGTCCATAGAAGTCTCTAATGTAGAAGAATATAATTGTGAAAGAACAATATTTAGCATGTTTGAAATCCAGGTGTCAAGACTGAAGGCATAGGTCACTTTAAGCTCCAAGTATGAAAAAAGCAACTTTCTGTAGAAGATTGAGGATTGAATAATGGTCAGATACAGAACTAGGTTGCAGAAACAGAACATTGCAGAAACAACAATTATAGATAATCCTGGATTTATGGCCATTCATTTAGTAATGATTTGAAAGTACGAGTTGATTTTTCAAAAATGACTTATAGCTAGTCCTCCCACTCATGACCATCACAGCATCCTCACAGTCATATGATCATAATCCAAGCAATTGGTCATATTTATAATAATTGCAGTGTCCTGGGATTATGTGATTGCCATTTACAACTTTCCCAGATGGCTGCCAACTAGCAAAATCAATTGGAAAACTGGCAGGGAAGGTTGAAAATTGTGGTCTTGCATCTTATTTAACAACCACAGTGATTGGCTTAACAAAAATGGCAAAAAAATTGGGTGCAATCATGTGATGCCACACTTAACATTTGCACCATTTTACAATGGAGTTTCCGATATCAACTATGGTTGTAAATTAATGGGAAGTGCTTCAGACCATGTTCTATCACTGGTCTATCCAGCTTAGTATTATTGCTACCAGCTGTCGGTGGAAAATCAGAGAATGACCCTGGAGCTCACACTGTGTGCTTTACCATTGAATTATGTCCCTTTCTGGATGATTAAGCATCAGCAGTTATGCTGACCAAATTGTTAATCTGCCAGTGAAAGTAGAACAGAATATTTTACAAGTCAAACAAAATGCTTACAAGTTAAGCACGTATCTTCTGTGTCATGATAATATCCATATAACACTAAGCCTGCTATCAGCGATACTGGACTAATACAGCAGAGTATTTACATACTGTAAAATATAATGAGATCATGATTTGGTAGATATGATTTAATTAAAACAAAGCATAAAGTCCACTATTTGTTTGAGATGGAATCTCATTTACACTAGGTTTCTTCCCCCGCCCCCCCATCTCCCCAAAGTAAAATCAAACATGACTCTGGGCCACTTTTTCTACTTATTTGTCCTCAAATTACTCCTTTTTAAGGAGTACTTTTAATTACATTTTTCTGCACTCTTTCTTGCATCTAAAGCATCCTTGGTGTTCTCTGAGCTTAGATGTTTTCTTGCAGATGTTTCATTACCCAAACAAGGCAACATCATTTTTGCTACTATCCTCTGGACACTAACACTGATGATGTTACCTAGTTTGGGTAAACATCTGCAAGAAAACAACCAAGCTCAGAGAGCACCAAGCACTTATTTCAATCCTGAGCCATAAATATTTTCTTTTATTGGTTTATTTTATCTCTTTGACTCTTGACAGGTCTACCTGATTTTTATTCAGTTCTCTCCACACAACATTGTTATTCTCATATTTAGAGCTTTTAACTAATTTATACCTTTCAGCAGCTGGACTTCAAGCATTCTAATCATGATTGTTCTCTCTCAATTATAATTTTTACAGACTCCTAGATTAGAGGCTTCTATATGCTATAGGTGCAAAGGTTTTATACTTGTGTATAAAATAGGTTATCTTGAAGTTAGCTTTAATAAATATCTCTTGGATAAGTGGAACAAGAATGTAAGAGAGAGAGGAAGAGGAATTCTGATTGTACTACTCCCAACTCTGTATCCTACAATTTAACCAAACCAGTTCTAAAAGAATGCATAGGATGTTATACATATGAAAAGACTCTAATGAAAGAGTATACAGATGTCTTTCATGCATTTAAATTGGAAAGACTAATTTTGAAGCTAAAAGGCAAACAACATTGTGCTAGGAGCCAGATGCTTCATATTACCAAAGTATTTCATGCACAGGTCTGTCACTCAATGAGAAACAACACAGACTGAAACAGAGCAGATCTTGAAAGAAATGACTTGTGGGAAATCAATCCATCCCTAAATATGTGTTTTATTATCTTTGGGTGTTCTTTTCTCAGTTACCAGCGTCATGAAACCAGTTCCCAGCATCCATGAAAAAGGCTCCCCCTCAAACCACATATCAAGATGCAGAGTACTGTGACTACAGACTAAAGTTGGGCGAGAGGAATGGAAGCAGATGCAAGTGTTGTTCTGCAGCCAGTAGTCTTGTTTTCATCAAAGGAGCTTGTATTGATGCCTGAACTCATGCTTCTTACAGATGCAAGATTTCCATAAAGCCAGAGTTGGGCACATGGCTATGGAATAAGCAGAAACTGAGTTATAATTCCCCACTAGTTTCCATTCAGTGCTAAACTGAAGAGAGTATCATATAAGAATTGTCAATTAAAAAAATAAAAGATCAAAAGGCAATCGCGAGCCAGCCTAGGATTAGTTCATAGGTGACTAGATAAAATGGTTACTCTTGTGCTACTTTGTAGTTTATCTACTGATAAAAGCCCTTGTAATACAGTACACGCTTTCCATATATGAAGTTAACCAGGGAAGATTTTATTCAGCTTTTTGGATTTTCTGGACATTTTTCCCAATGGTACTCCAAACTCTATGTCATTCCTATCTCTCTTTTAAATGTTTGATTACAGCTAATCCATATTGATTCATATTATATATTTAATTTGCCTTTGCATATATAATAAGTAATACTCCCTCTCAGTATGTTTTGATATTTTTATGCTTGTAAGAGATGACTAGAATCCTTGAGGAAATATTTATATATTAGACATTATTGAGCTAGCTGGATCAACACTTAGTTAAAGACATTTTCCTCATTTAAAAATTAATACAAATTTTAAATATAATGTTCCATAAATGTCTACTCAAAACTGCCTGAATTTTGAAATGTTGACAGATCAATCCTTGTCCATCTTTTATCTTTTCAGGGCTGTATTTTCTAAAATGTAATTGTGTCCAAGCACGTCCACTCCCCCCATCCTTTCTTTAAAAAAAATGTTATCATAGCTTTTCTCTTTGAAAACACCTTGAAATTATACCTGTTTCCTACTTATCTATATGTAGCAGTCGTTTGTAGGGATAGTTTAGGCTCTTTCTTCCTCAAGGAACAGAAAATTGCTTCAAAAGAAGAAGAATGCAAAACCAGATTGATGAATCTTACTTGGCAAATTGAATCCTATAACAGAATGAAAATAGGACTTCCTACAGAAAAATCTATAGAACAGTCTTCAACCAGAGAGTCGTAATTCCATTAATTTTCCAGCTGTACATGGTATAACATGTCAGGGTTGTATTTAAAAAGCAAAGAAGTCTAGGAAGTGGCTTAGCTTGGGGTTCAAGATATTAATGGATGAAAGGAATATCTTGAGCCCTTCAAATATGTATTTTGCCCTTTAAAATTCCCCAACTCCACTCTCACCCAAGAAAGGCTTTAGGGACAGCAGAAAAAAACTGCATGTGGCCTGTTCTTTTCACTCCTGCCTTAAGTCTTAGGCTTTGTTGTTGTTGTTGTTCATTTTTGCTGTTGCAAATGTGCTGAAGATAACCCTAATGTAGTTAGTGAAGTCATGCTGCATTGTGAACTGCAAACTCAAAAACAGTTCTCTAGTATAGATAACAAAGACCTACCCTTGAGTGATTGATGAGAACATTATATGAGTGCAATGGGCTGGAAAGTCATCATCTTGTCTTTTCCTTAGCCACAGGAAAGACATACTAGAGAGACCTCTTTTCTTTGGGCTATGCATAAGAAGGTTTACATGGCATGGAAATGTGTTACACCAAGCAGAAGCTCATGAGTTTGCAGGGCACACAGTAAATCTGTTTAGTATCTGAGGCACAAAAGAGAACAGCACTCTTTTGATAGTGATGCCTGGCCCCTTTCATTTGCTTTTCTAAATATACCATTTGCTTCCAATTCATTGAGTGGCATTTTGCAACAGTGCATACTTTTCGTGTGGTAGACTCTCTGATTGGTGGGTGGTTGTTTTTATTCTTAATTGGCATGAGTAAATGAAAGGTTACTTAGGCTCTGATGTAGTAGAGGTACTTCAGTCTGTTTAAAGCTGTTTGCCAAACTACAGCATCTGTTTTAACCTTATATATTTCCCACTGAGTAATTTGTAGAAGGTTAATATCCTAACCTCTCACCAATTGCAACTATTCCTTGATTTGCTAGTATGTTTTTCATGTTTTAATAACCACGACTGGCTACTGTTAGTCAATGCAAACAAGGAAAACAATTCTGGTCTTGTAATTAGATATAGCTATATAGATAAACAAGACTAAGTGAGCGTCCACCACTCTTTGAGAAGGATGGAAGGAGAGTTCTTTTCATTTCTTTCACTGTGATGTCTCTTTTTTATATTTTCCAAGGAAAAGATCCATGAGAGGGAAAGGGCTTGGTCTTTGTTTCCTAGCTTAATTTATTACCTAATGGTATTAATCAGAGAAAAAGAAGGGCAGGCATTTATCCATGCTCCATTTATTAGAAGGCATTAGAAGAATATTAGGGCAGAAAAATCCTCACAAAGTATATGTGGATAAAAGGTAACTCCTTGCACCCTGTGAAGGGGTGTTTGTCTTGGCCTAAGGAGCTAGGCATAATTTCAAAGTGCAGAGGCTATGCTGCCAGTCAGTATTAGATTGTCCCATTTAGGCACCCTTGAGATCAAAGTGTTATATACAATTTCTTTGCAATTTTATTTTCTTCATTCAAAGGTTCTGGTCAATTTTTTGTTTGGCTTGTCTTAAGAAATTGAGATTTTTAAGGGCGACAGTTTTTGTTTACCTTGTTACAATTTTATCAGACTGATCTGCTAAGAACTTGTTCCTTTCTGGGATTCAAGTCACCCTTAATCGAGGGGGGTGGTGCAAATTCTCTATTTGAGCAAAATTGAGTCCCTCAGCCTGAAGCTGCTTGCAAAAGCATGTTCCCCTTTGGAGCATTATCTCAGCTTCCTAATCACTGACCAGCTGTCTTGTTAGTGAATAGAACTGTGGGCCTCATGCCATGTTTCATGTGAGGTCTTGGCTGGGTGGCCAAGCAGGCAGCCTGCAGCCACCATCAAAGCAATTTGAGAGATATTGGCACAGCATTGCCTCCATTAATATCTGTTGTCACATGCTGTCATGCAACTTAAACCAGAGAGGAAATGACCACTGGAGACAGAGGAAGTGTGCTGGTAGTGTTTTGTGTCTTTAGACATTGTCTCTGAGGTTAAACAAGTAGATGCATTTATGTGATGTCCATAAACAGCTGTTAGGAAGCAAAACCTGAATTTTGACCATGTGTTTCTCTTCCAATAGGAAAAATGCTTTCAGCACATGCCATCTCTTAAATGTTAACAATAATTAACAAAACAATTCGACAAATGCATTTTCAGATATAAACTTAACTTCATTTAGTAAACATTATAGCTTGGGGAGATCATCTAGGAATGGATCCTCTTGAGCTGTAACATTAAATCAGCCAATGTTCTTTTATGTTAATAAATTACCAATATACAATAGAATGAGATACAATTCCATGTTTCATTCATATAATTTTGCATTTTCTCCATTAATCTTCAGTTCAGGTTCTCCTAATATTTAGAAGAGACACCAGCTTCATACATAATGCTAAGCCATGTTTTAAAGGTCTTTTGTGTTCGTGTAGCCTACTAAACTGAAATCATAATATAGCCCTTCAGTAGTATTTATAAAATATGGAGCCAGTTACTCTCAAAATTATTTGCTAAGATGATCTGTAAAATAACATATATAAGTAAAATAACATATATAAGTAATCGGTAATTTTTTAACCAAATTATGAAAAAATATTGATGGGTAATCTGGCAACATTAACTAGAAGGTACTAGAATATATTATCAATATATTGTAATGCATAAATTTCATATTTATTTTCAACATAGAATGAAAATAATGCAAAATGTCTTTTATCTTGTCAAATGACTAGTAAATGTAATTTCATAAAAGCAACAAAAGAAATAACTATTAAGCATTACATGACCATTATTAAAGAATTTTTCACCAAATCAATAAAATGAAATATGGAAATTGGGCCTGAACATTAATTCATCTTCACACAGTTATATGGATTTGTTAATGGTTAATAGTTCTTTTTCTGTGTGAACCCTTTGAAAAATTAATGTATGGGTGGATATAATATTGTTGGGTATATTGCCAGTTAATTCCATTGCTTTGAAATAGGCTCACTTTATTATTATTATTATTATTTATTAAATTTCTATACCGACCTTCTCCCGAAGGACTCAGGGCAGTGTACAGCCAAGAATAAAACATAACAATATCAAAATAAAGCAATTTAAAATTAATTAAATATTATGACCCAGTCAGCTAAATAAATTAACTAACCCATTAAAATCATATTTTAAGCGAGCCCTGCTTGTTGAAATAGTAATGTTTTAAGGGCGTGGCGAAAGGTCTGGAGGTTGGGAATCCGATGAATCTCCGGGGGGAGCTCGTTCCAAAGAGTAGGTGTTCCCACAGAGAAGGCTCTCCCTCTGGGGGTTGCCAGCCGACACTGACCAACGGTACTCTAAGAAGACCCTCTCTGTGTGAGCATACTGGTCGATGGGAGGCTATTGGTGGCAGAGGGTGGTCTCGTATATGTTTTATGATATGTGGTATCCAAAATCTAACATTTTTGCTTCTTTTACTTCTTTTCTCCTAGGATATGATGTTTCAGCTGCTGCGAGGCCTTGATTTTCTACATTCACACAGAGTGGTCCACCGTGATTTAAAGCCCCAAAATATTCTAGTTACCAGCAGTGGACAAATAAAATTAGCTGACTTTGGTCTTGCGCGAATCTACAGTTTTCAGATGGCTCTTACTTCTGTGGTAAGTTTCAATATATTTTGCTTATTTTAAAATCTAATTCCAAGATTAGGTTTTGTATAGATGAGATTTCATCAGTATGAAAAAATATCTGAGAAAATTGATAAATCCGGATTCCTATCTGTCAGTCTTTCAACATAGTCCAACAAAGTCCAGACAAGAAATCAATACCGTGTGGAACATATGACCTTTATTGTAAGTTATAGTAACAAAATCTTGCAAATCTGAAAGCATTTCCTTCTCCCATACCTTTACGTTCCACAAAACTAGGGAAGATTTTTTCACATGCATTTTATATTGCCATTCCTTCTGTGGGCTGAAATATCACATATCTGACCATTGTCCTGGCTGTGGCTTCTCCTTCTGTTCTCAAGAATATTCTCACAGACCGTGACACTATCCCAATGCTCTCTAACTATGTTGGGCTTCCTTGATTTCCAAAACTGAGAATTAGTATCCATTGCATCTAGTGATACCTAATGATGGAAACTTGATCCAAATATTAAAAATGGTAATTTGTTCGAAGCAGTTCTATACCTGGGAGAGGAAGAATTACATTTTCCAGTTATTGGGAGCTACAGCAATAGGGCTATCTTACTAAAACCCAGCAACATTATATTTCTCCCCTCCCCCAATCTCACAGGAAATACAGGTAGAATCCTTTTGACAAACCAATGCTCTGTGCAAAAGTGGATTTTTTTTTGCATATTATCCTTTTTCATATTCCCTTTTTAAAAAAAGTTTTTCAGTTTTATTTCTTATACTTATAATATAAAATGTACATTTTCTTATGCATAATTAATCATACATATACATGTTTTCCTTAAAGAAAGCATTAAAATAAGGCATTTTAATTACATTCGGAGTTGC
>JANHZT010010413.1:247427-273913 GCA_032468215.1 Stegonotus admiraltiensis
TAGAAAAAATACTTTTAAAAGTAAAAAAAAAAGTCTCTGATGATCCTGCAGCTCAGCTGGGCACGGGTGGGGGGGGGGTGCAGGGATTTTTGCTACCGGTTCTCCAAATCACCTGCTGCCATCGCTATCGGATCGGGTGATCCGGTCCAAACCGGGAGCAGCATTTCACCCCTGCTGCAGACTCAGTTTACCACTTCATAGTCCTTGCAAATTAAAGTCCATTGTTACTTTAGTACTTTGCAGCATATCTAGTGAGATGCTGACATCTAGATAAATGAGCTTTTGGGGACAAGAGGGGGCTCTTTGCAGTGACCCTGCAGAGGATTTAACAGTGTATTCTAAGCTCAACGTTCACTCTCTGCCACAATCTCACAGGTTATGCCTGGAAAGGGACAACTAGGTTTCCAAAGAAAAGTATTTCCTCCTTCAGTTCCTTGTGCCAATACTTTCCAAGGGGTTAACTGGAGAATTGCTTTGAAACTGAGGTAGAAGGTCGCTGGCGGCAACAGCAAAGGCTTGCAAGGCCTCCATTAAGAGCCTTTTACCCTGCATTTCCCACCAAGGGGATTGTAAACATTGGCTCACAGCCATAGTCTTCTACAAAACTTCTCTGTCCTGCCAAAATACAAGGATACATGTTTTAACACAAACAGCTATAACCCCACAAGTTACTTTCTGGATTCCAAAGATCATTTCTGTTATAGTAAAAGAGGTGGAGGGAGAAAAGTTGTCATCCCAATGAAGGAATTTGAAAATACAAATTTCTTTGTATTTGTTTCATGGAAATTCATATGTAGCTACTTTTTTCAGCCAAAACTTTCTTGACTTTGGGAAATATATAGAATGTTGTCACTTAATTGGTAGCATAAAAGTTCTTTTATCTAGTACTTATTAGTAACTTTGCATTCATCTTTGACTTTCAACTTTGAGATGAAGGAAGTTTTCAGAAATCAGTTATAATCAGTCTCAATCAGACATTAATGAACTCGTTTATTTCAGAAGCAGCAGCTGAACTCTTAAGAGTTCTAGAGGCAGCAAAACAAGAATTATACAGAAGGTGTTTCAGAAAAGCTATTTCCTTGGATCTGAGTTATAAGAAAGTTTGCTGCATCCTGGTTTCATGCAACATGTTAAAATCAAATAAACCATATTATGATTTAGTCATAGTATGAATCTTTATTACCTTATATGGGAGAATCATAATTTGGCTAAAACCAAGGTTTGAGGTAGGACTGTAATTTACCTTTAATTAGAGACATTCTTGTATAAATGTGCCCTCTTTTGTAAAGTATAATGTTATAAGAGCAATCTCATACATAATTCTTAACATACTGAACATACCATATTCAGAAACAATTCCAAGAAATATAAATTTTGAAATAATTAATCTTTCCTTTTTATCAAGATCTCTCTTGTTTCTCCAATGTAACTGAATTTATTTGTTTAATCTGCTCCATCTCTGACCTGGTTCACCCCTCCTTAGGCAACCTGGTGGCCCTCGGCTCCCTGGAGATCACCATATTGATGCCAAACTTTAGTGCGGACACCTGATCGGCATAATCCACTGCAGCCCAGAACTCCTGAGCTCAAGCAATCCGCCAGCCTCAGCCTCCGGAGTAGCTGGATTACAGGCTCGCGCCACTGTGCCCAGCTATTTGTTTAATGTAAAAATAACTCTTACTTTATGGCATTAAGTTTATTGTTAATAGCCATACTGCATTTGATCTGATAACAAGTCTAAGCTGGTGAATCTTTTGCATTAACTAAAACCAGTATGAATATAAGGCCTATAGCAACATATTAACGTCTTCCAACAACAGTTTTGAAAAACTGCTAGCATTTTTTTTTTTTGCCATCTTAAGGTGAGAGGGAAATGCTCCAAATTACCTGAAATAATCTGGAGAGAGGCATCCAGATTTCCTGAAAACTAAATAAAGTACAAAACAAAAACAAAAAATTCAAATCCTGAATGGATGTGTAGCATGGTTCTGCCATTGGAAAGAGTCAGTCTACCCACTGATTGTATGATTGAATCTCTCTTGAAATGTTAACTGGAATCAACTAAAAGGATGCCCCCATTATTCATTTAGAAGACATGCTAACATTGCTTGATTACCAATAAGACCAGAGTCTGGTCCTGGCAGGTTTCAGCTTGCCAGTATCCTAATACATCAGGAGGATGTACAGGTCTATACTGTGGATTGCCCAGTTCATCTTTTGACTTGATTAGAAACTGTAGAGCTCCTGCACTGTCAAATAATAGCTGCGTACACATGTTCAGTACATGAGACTTTATTAAAAAACAACTATGTATGTGTGCGTGGAAAGAAAAAGCTAGAACGGATATACCTATAAATACCCTGAACTACACTAGCGTTCTAAGAAAGTTAGATTTCCTAGAAGTATAACACAGGATTCTGATTAGTGTTTTGGTTTGCCCATCAAAGGAAATGAATAGGTTTCTGTTTTAACTCTTTTATATAATCTTTTTTTTCAAGGCACATATGTTTTTGGAAGAATGAAGGTAAACAAACTAAGCCTTAATGGATATGTTATGGAGATTCTATGTGTAGAGAAACTTGAAGTAGTCTTAAAACAGCTTTGAAATTCCCCTTGGAAGCCTAAATGACTTAAATTATTCATGTGGTTATTTGTTGTTTCCTATTCTTTTTTTAATGCTTTCTGTGTGTTGTGAGTCATCCAGAGTTATTTGGAGTTAGGTGACAACGTTGAGATAAATATTTATGCCACATTGAATATTTGGCACATAGTTGGACAACTATATTATTTTAGTTTCAGATACTGGTTAGAAGAAAGGATTTCAGAATTCAGCTCCTCTTAGAGATCAATCTAAAAAGTTTTTGTTGTTGTTGTTTTTGTCCACATGAAATTGTCTAAAATATTAAGATTCTGTTTGTTCAGTGAGGTGCCTTATAATAATTTGAATCAATTAAATTTTAATGAAATTTAAAAAGTTATTTAATTTAAAAATGAATTTGATGTAAGCCACCATGCACTCTGGCGATTTATTAACTTAAACCATTAGGTGTTTTGACTAAGATATTAAGTACAATTGTATTATTTCTGAAATTCCACATATAAGAGAGATTTTTTAGGAATTACTAAGTTCCTCTGTTAATATATTTTCTTCTTACTTAAAGGTATTGGAAAATAATCAATATTGGACTTTTTAAAAAGACTGATACAATATGAATTTGAATGTTTTCTTGTAAAATTAATAGGAAATTGTTTTCAGCATCTCAGTCTTCTTTGATCTTGAAGTAAAGCTAATACACCAGCTATATTTGTTTTTTATTGTTCACAGAAAGGAATGTTTAGTAAATGTTGGCTGTGAATGCCTTGCCATCGGATAGACAACAAGGAGTTGGAATATTGATTGACATTGCCTGGCTTGTTCTATAATCGGCAAATTTAGGAATGACAGCAGAATTGTTCCTATTACTTTAAACTTTTCATTGCATTTCAAAGATGCATATATCCCCTTGGGGTCGGAATATCAAGAGATCAGAAATTGAGAACACTTCATACCTAAGGGATGGCCATAAAAATTTAAAACATTGGAAGGATAAATACATTGTTTAAGTGAGCAATATTAAAAAAGATGGTACAAGAGTAACCATTTATTGAATGCAGGTTGTCCTCAACTTTCAACAGTTCTTTAAGTGACCATTCAAAGTTACAGTGGCACTGAAAAATGTGACTTATGACTGTTTTTCACACCTCTGCAGCATCTTCATGATCATGTAAACAAAATTCATATGCTTGGCCTCTGGTTTATATTTATGACCATTGCTGTGGTCATAAATGCAAAACATTATGTGATCACATTTTGTGACCTTCTCACAAGCAAAATCAGTGGAGAAGCTAGATTCACTTAACAACCAGACTACTAATTTATCAACTGTAGTGGTTCACTTAACAGTGGCAAGAAAGGTCATAAAATGAGGCAAAATTCACTTAACATATGTCTCACTTAACAACATAATTTTTGGGCTCGATGGTGGTCATAAGTTGAGGACTACCTGTAATTGCCATATCAAAACGCTATAAAAACAATACAGAAAGAACAGTGGGACATATTCATAATAAATTGTCATCCCTGCAGTTAACTCCCATCTGTTCTAATTAACCTAGAGTCAGCAAAATGATCTTTGCTATAAAAATTATATCTTGCTAGTAATACTCAGGTTGTTCCCTGCAAGAAGTTCCCTCTTGAAGTGTGAGAACCAGGAACCTGTTTCTGTATAAGCAGTTTGTACTTTGGCATTAACCTGAAAAAACACACACGGTTGCCAGGTTTTGCATAGTGGCATGCAAAATCAGGCAAAGAATAATTAAGAACAATTGAATTTTCCTGAGTATGGATAGCCAGAAAGGGCTCAGGCCCACTATTAACCTTTGCTTTTAGAGGAACATTCTATGTCAGCCATTGTACTACATTTTTCTCAGGTTTGACAAGCTTCTGTAAGAGAAGTATATAATTCTTAAATTCCTTTTGGTTAATTTTATTGCTTTATTTATGTATAGCTGTGTGTTTGGAGGTGCTTATATCTATGTGTCTATGTACAGTATTCACATAGTATTTGTATTATATTATCCAGATTGGTAATTTTAAATTTTTTCTTGTTGTATATGTGTAGCCTGAGCAAGCCTTTTAGGATATTTTGATGGGTCTTTTAATAAGGAGATTACGTGACCTGATGTAATCTCGTTATCACAAGACCCACTGATGACTCACAGCTGACCCATCACAAGATCTTCACTTGACACACCCACAAGTGTTTATAGGGCATATATAAACAGAAGAACACTAACATCGTCATTACCTAAACTCCACTGAAGATGTTACCTAGCCTGATAACGAAATGTTCAGAAACCAACCCACAAGCTTGGAGAATGAACCTTCACCCTCATATTCTGCATTCAACAGGAGTTTATCTCTTTGCAAACCTTCATAAAAAATACCATCACCAGCTTGCCCCTTTCAGTCCAAATTGTGTCCTTAATTTAATTTAATTAATTGTCCTTAATCAGATCTCTCGTTGCTTAGCTTAACCCTATGTTATTTGGGGGTGGGTAGAGATTGAGCCTTTCCTTTATCAAAAAGTACTTTCATTTAAGTAAAATATGTAATCAAAATCATTCAGAAGAGGAAGTTCTATGGTAACTGTTGAATTCACCATATCCTGCCTTATGCATCATTTTCATTTCTGCTTCTCTGTAACTGAATGGAATATCCATAAATTTTTATTTGGTTTGGGGATGAGACAGAGGGAAATGTTCTTAATGAATCACGCATATTCATTGCATAACTGTGGGGGGGGGATTTCCCCCCAAGAGAACATTCTTAGTAGCAAGAACATTTATCTGTGGTTATTCTTTGCAATCAAGTTCCTTGAATTTAAGCAGGCAATTTTGCTCATCTTGAACATTGAAAGTATTTATATATACTGAGATAATTGCATTCATTAAAAATGATCAGCTTTCCTCAGTTTGGTGCCCTCAGACCTACCACTCTAGACAGAAGGTTAATTAATTAATGCAATTTCATTTAAATCAATCTTTATAAAATAAAATTTTGCTGAGACCTATCCTTTAATCAATACTTTCTTCAATCATTTTTTTGGGGAATACGGTTCTTTTTTTTTACTTTAAGGAATAACACATTTTGGGGAAAATATTTTCTCAGCATTTAAAATGCACATTTTGTGCTGTGAAATTGTTCATTTTCTTCCCTGCTAAGATAGCATTTGCAGTATAAATTGTTCTCCTCAACACTGATCTTCTCTGGGAATTCTGGTTGTTAAAATTCAGCATCTATGGAAAGCATTGGGTGAAAGATACCGCAGAATATGTAAATGTAAATAAACCTGATGATATCATAGGATACAAATGTACAAATTTATTTCCATTTTATATCACTTTGTAAATTGCTGAAATGTTCCATACATATTGCCATCTGTGATGTTAAAAAGATTGAAAAAAATAAAAATCGTGAATGATGTTAGCTATTTTATGAAGCAAGCCATGAAAGGAAATACTGTATGTGAATGGATATAGAATATCAAATGGTTTAGTATGAATTTTATTGTGGCAAACGTATATCTAGAACATGGGTGCCCCAACGTTTTGGCTTGCCTGAGCTGCATTGAGTGAATTGTCTTAGGCCACATATAAAATATACAATATATAATATAGTTAACATATATAAATAACAACCTTCCTTTATTTTTTATTATTTTTTATTATATTTTGTGAGCAGCATGACTGCCCAGGGTTTTCAGGCCATGGGTTGGACACATCTGCTCTAGATTATCTATCTATCTATCTATCTATCTATCTATCTATCTATCTATCTATCTATCTATCTATCTATCTAATTTATTGTCGTTGTCATCCCTCATTTTACTTCAGGAAGGAGAACCTGCAAAGTATATTTTCCTAAATTTTTAAAAAGAAATTCATTTTCATTAAACCAGGAAAAAAATCTAAAGTGTAATTGTCCATTTGAACATCTTTCAAGAGGAAGAGAAATTTTCAACATTTCCCTTAGTAAAATATTCTGTGACAGTTTCCAGAATGTGTTTGGCCTTGATAAATTTAAGCACTTCAGAAATCATTTTCTGTCCTGTTTATTTGTTGTATTCACTCCTTTCTTTTGAGATTTTGATTATTCCAAGCAACTGTAACTGTAGATGCAATGGTCATAAATCTTTACATGGGGAACGAAGAAAACGGTGAGTGAAAACTGTGAAGTGTCTTTTGGGGCTTTCTGTGCAATAGTTCTATGGAATGCAATCTCAGACATGTTGTGAGCTTGTATTGTTCAGAAACTGTTCCAAATTACATGACTTCAGCTAGCTTGGTAAACCGAGTCAACCTATTTCTCATTCTGTGCTAGTTTGTTTAAAACCAGAACATAGCTTTTTCTCTTTTTGCATAGCAGCACCACAACAACCCTTATTTGATGGCCATTTTGTCTTTCCTCAGAAAGACACTTTTTGAGTGCCATTGTAACTTCTGATCGTTGCCAAACAAATGGTTGTAAATTGAAGGCACTTCCAAACCTGTAGTGGTATGGAAGTGCCTTCTCTGTTTAAGAATGTTCTTAAGAAGACTGTTTTTCAGCAGAGGCTTAAAACCTGCTTGTTACTCATTTTAAATAAACTCCATTTTCCTATTTCCTTTTCTTCATCATTTGAAACACATGACTGAAAAAAGCTAAATGTATTCATGTTTAGCTACAGTAAATTATACTGTTCATGTTTCAGTAACGGTTTGCAGTTCCTCACATGAATACATTTAGAAGCATCTGTTTTGTTCTGTCTTAAAATTACTGATTGTTTCTAAAACAGGTTTGATGAGACTAACATGCTAAAAGTTTTTAAAGCAACCTAACCATTTGTCTAAATAATACCCTTGCATTTCCCATAATTATTACTTCATAAAATCTACTTTGTATATGTTCTGCATATTTTAATCTAATTTCAGATGACCTCTAAATTGAGAAATATTTTTTTCTAGGACATTGATACTATTGCTTTAATTAAAAGTAACATCTTCAAGAAAAAAAACCTAAATTCAACAGTATAAGTTTTAAGACTGCAATTATATTTTTCCCTTCTCATTTGTAACTTCTTCAAACTTTTATCTATTTGTGCATCTCAGAAAATCTGTTGCAGACTGTATTTCCTGTGGTGCTTCCAGATCAAAGGTTTATTGTGCAGTCCTTTAACATTAAATTTTACTATTTCCTCTATTTCCTAATGTAAAAAATACATGAAGAAATATGAAATAGAACAATTGCTGTCCAATAATTTTTATTTAATAGCCTTTAAATCCTTTACCTGGAAGCATTCCTAAAGTTTTTCATTTATAACTCTATAGAAGGACATTTGTTCATCCTGAGTAGTAAAATGTTTCCTTTTTACTTGCAGTATAGAATGAAATATGTATTTAAAAAACTCAAACAATTGATTAATAATATAATTAATATATGGATACTTTCCACAAAGATCTTCCTTCAAAACTTGCAATTTAGAAATACAGGAAGATATGTCAGAAAAACAAAGATATATTTTCCTGCTTCTTGGGAATGTCTTTAATTAAACTATATTCCTAACAGTTTACCTTTTATTTTGCAGGTTGTTACTTTGTGGTATAGAGCTCCTGAAGTTCTGCTTCAATCGAGTTATGCAACACCAGTTGATCTTTGGAGTGTAGGTTGCATATTTGCAGAAATGTTCCGTCGCAAGTAAGCACTAATTTAAATCCTTTATATATGGAGGAAAAAAATAGCTTAATTTATAGTATATCTATATTATAACATAATACTAGTATTATATGAACTGTTATTTTGCTTAATATATTGATTGATTGATTGATTGATTTACTTAAGAATGTCTTCATTAGACCAGATTTTAAGATGGTGTAATAATACTGTAGTAACATATTATTTAAAACAATATAGTTCAGAGATCCATGATGCAACAGCAAGTAAAAATGTCAAGGCAGTCTGGAATATATGCACCTTAGGAAAGTTTGGAAAATAAAAATGTTAGAACCTGGTATTGAACAATTGTAAAGTAGAAGCCATGGGAAGTCCATAGGAAAGATATTCCAAAATAATATTCAGTTATTATTCCAAAATATTGAAATTGTCAGAAGATTTAACAGTAAACTAAAGAAATATTGGCTACCTGTAGTACCTATCCTCTGCTATCCTGCAGTACCTATCCCCTGCTATCCTCTGTTTTCATCCATTCCTTTGTAACATTCAGATGATCACTAGAAATCCATCAGATCTGAAATTGAGTCTCTGACAGTTGTTTTATGTTTTCTTTATGTTCCAAACAGTGTTTCTGTTGATATTTGTATAAATCTTTTTATTGTTTTGTATCACATATTCAATTTCTATGTTAAACAGTGTGTTTAACAAATATTTACTTGTCAGTTTTTCTTTCTCATATAGTCCATATTTCACGTAAATCCACTCCTTTAACCTCAGTACCTGTCAATTAACCATTTATATAACCATGTTATAAAATATCCCTTTTCTTTTGGTATTTAGAGTTAACCTATCCATTTCTGCACATTCCAGAATTTTTTTGATTATATTATCACCTGTAGGGGTTTCTAGATTTTTCCAGTATTGTGCATATATAATCCTGGCTGCTGTTAGAATATGTAAAATTAAATATGCGTTAGCATTATTATAGTTTCCTGGAAGCATGCCCAACAGAAATGTCTCAGGTTTCAAATCTATTGTGTTGTTTTGTCATAGTTTTCAGCCATATGTGTATTTTCTTCCAGTATTTTTTTGCTTTGGGACATGTCCACCACATATAAGCCTGGTATTTGGTTGCACATCCAACATTTAACAGATTTATTTTTATACATATTTGCTAATCTTGCAGGTGAATCTATAAAACATTTTATAGAGATTTTCTTTATATGCTGTTGACATTGTGAGTTTATGATTTCTATTCCATAATTTCTTCCACCTGGCCAAATCTATTGTATAGCCAGATCTATTGTATAGTTTCTTTTATTTGTTCTTCCTTCAATTTGAAAGTTAATAAATAATTGTATACACTCTTGATTAATTTTTCTAATATTTATAAGCCAGTTTATTGAAATATTCATAATGAGGCTTTTGGATATGATTTCTGAAATATATTATCTTGGAGAGACATATTTTTTCATAGTATGGGATTCTCAAATTGTTTCCTATTGAAATCCATGATGGATTTCTTTTACATAATAAGATTAGTATATTGCATTGTTACTTAAGCATTTTAGTATTTGTGAATTTAATTTAGAAACAATTTTATTTCCAAATATTAAAATTAAAATATTGGTCTATGATGTTATAATGGAATGAAGTTTCTGAAATACACAGATCCTAAATTTATGAAACACTATATTTGATAAGCTAGAATTGGAAGCAGTTGAAATAATACAAATATAAATGATTACCAACTGTTTCCATACATTAGCAATACCAATAGCACTTAGACTTATATACTGCTTCACAGTGTGTTATAGCCCTCTCTAAGCTGTTTACAGAGTCAGCATATCGCCCTCAATAATCTGGTCCTCATTTTACCCACCTCGAAAGGATGGAAGGCTGAGTCAACTTTGAGCCTGGTGAGATTCGATCTGCCAAACTGCTGGCAGCTGGTGATCAGCAGAAGTAGGCTGCAGTACTGCACTCTAACCACTGCACCACCACAGCTCCATTGCCATTCTACAACTATTTGCTATATTGCTTTGAAAGCAAAATAATGTGCATTAAATATTTTTATTTGGAATTTTTAGTTTAGTTTAATCATGACAGCTTACTCTTAATATTGTTTTGTCCTTAGATTAGAATTGGACTTTTAGTTAATTATGATTATGCCACTGGAGGAAGAGGGATTTGCAACTTAGGAGAGATAAGAGGATAAGAGAATTGTCTCCAGGTCTAGATAGATAATATTGCAGGCTATTGAAAGAACTAATAGAAATTATTGCAGCACAACTCTGAGTAATTTCTGAGAATTCAGGATTTGTAAGATTCTAGTTTCCAATTCTTGTATATTGGAGGAAGACAAATGTCATTACCATCTTCAAAAGGGAGAAAAGGCGGAACTTCAGTAGCATATTTGGAAATATTTGGATAGGAATTCTACAGTGAACAGGAGCCCACACGAGTTTGTTGTTAGCAAACTGAACTATAATAATGTGACATTATCACAGGACATTTTATCACTTGCATTATGTTGCATTTTTATGTTGTCTGATACTACTGTAAGATACTACTTTATCTCCTTTGATCGAGTTGCTAGCAGAGTTAGATTTTAGAATAATGTAGGCATAGTTTACTTGGATTTCAGCAAAGGTTTTGACAGATGGAGAATGTTAATAAATCTCAAACAGCCTGTTCCCAAAAGGAAAGCCTAGGAGAGAAAATGGGAATTAAGCAAAGGGAATCTTAATATGTTTCAAGATTAGAAAGAAAAGGTTCAGAATCAGTGAAGAGTGGAACATTCTCAAACCAGATTCCAAATTGGTAACTGAGAAAATAATTTCAGTGAGTTGACTAAGTACTGATTCTGTTGACATTGTGTTCATTAAACGAGTCAGTTGATATTTATGCCAGAATCCTATTCTAAATGTCTTCTCCTATCTGTCTGTGAAATGTTTCAATGTTTAAAACTTAAAACTAGGCCTGAATGAGCATTTCTGGCTTAAGGATCTGTAGCTATCAATTATTTACTATTCTAGATATTTTCTTCAGTTTCTAAATTCCTAGGTTCTGAGCCAGTACAATTTTTTGAGTATTTTCACACAGAATTCTAAGGCATAGGTCAATAGATCACTATTAAATATCTGATGGCTGAAATTGCAATATGGCTATTTTTGTTTCTTTAAATCTTGGTTAGCTAATTTTGTTACTTGTCAGGGTTTGGATTTGTGACAAAATGCTGGTAGTGCAGATGGGAAGAATAAAGGAATGGCAGGAGGTACAGGTAGTGCAGCGGAGACTTCTGGAGTATAAAGAGGGGAACTCTCTATAGTAGTTGAGTGGAACGTGAAGGAGACTTGTCCTCTGTGAAAAAGGGAATGACTTCTGCAAAGGGAATATAGTCCTGACACCCAAGGCTCACTTATAATATCATCAGACTTCAGGCACTTTTGCTGACAGCAAAGGAATAAGAGAAAGAGATAAAGAATTTAGAGGCAGCATGCATGCATACTTATTTCACCTTCTCTTACGGACAGTTCACCATTTTGAATATTCAGAGGTGGTAACATCAAACCAGGGAGACCCAGATTTGTATCTAAGGTGCCTTCAGATTTATTGACAGATGAAATGCATAATGACATAGCAAAGTTTTGCCTTTGATGCTCTCCTTCAAAATTGACTAATTCAGAAATTGGATGAGCATATTATATGAACAAAAACACATCTAATCATTCTCAAATATGGGCAAAATGTTTTCCCCACAAAATATACTGAATGCTGATTTTCTTTCACGTTCATATTACATTTCTGAATCTAAAAGTTTCTTTTCCAGCTCTGTTTGTGCACCCTGGGGCAAAGACTTAAGACTCTGCCAAAAATATTGCTTTTCTGCAAATTAGTATGCCTTGCTGCCTTTTTGTCTGGCAATCAAATATGATTCAAGCTGTCATTATTATCCTATTACATAGAGAGGTTGTTGTGTTAAATTAGAGGCCTGCATTTATTCAGTCTTATGGTAGAAATTCAGAACTTGGAATCAGAATGAAAAAAGATAATCTAATAGGCAGGCCACCTGTCTAGGGGTGAATTAAAACCTTGTTTAGGATTAGCTCATCAGTTTCTAATATATCTTTATACCCATAAGACAGAAAGGCTTAAAGGGAAGATAAAGTGCTATCTAGAAGTTTTCTAATAGGATGAAAAGAAGACAATCTCTTCATATAAAATATTTAGAAATTAATAGAGCAAAGTTCAGCATAGCTGCAGAAGTGCTTGGATTGGGAGCAACAAAATGATACATAGCCATGAATATATTTACACTGATTTAAAACATTAAATTTCCCACAATTGATTTTAAATTAATATAAAAAAGAGTGGATACCCAATTATTTCTACACTTTTATTATATGTAAGTTTTCATTAAAAAATACAGACTAACTGGGACCATATATTAAAAATCCTTATCTTTAATGCTTTATTACATATAATTTATATGTTAAGCCTGAGCTGATTTGATTTGGAAACTAAAGCAAAAAACCTACTAGGACAAAAAAGAATCTAGCTTCAGAAGTCTTACATGTTGATTTCATCATTCCATAATGGAGATTTTTGTCTTTTTCATGCAGATATTTTGGCATACCACATGTTGGATTGTAACTCACTATGTTAGGAAATATGGAACCAGTAGATAGTAAACAATAATCTTGTCATGTGGCTAGGATCAACCCACTTAAAACAAATAATCTCATAGAGACCTTACTTATATATTTGTTTGAAGCCACCTCTATTTCCCTATATAACCATTTTTAAGGCTAAGTTATAATTGCAGATTTTACTATTTTTCTTTCCTTTTCCTTTTTTCCTTTATTATTTTAATTTTGCATTCTTATTTCATTGAATGAAATGATTCAAAAAGTAACATTAACAAGAATTTGGTTTTTGTGAAGTATATTACAATTTTTCTGCAGGCAATGTTATCTGTTTCCTCTCAGCCCCTTTGTTATTCGTTAGTCTAATACTTCAGATAGATTTCTAAAAATGAATGTATGCAGATTATTAAAGACACATGTCCACATTATGTGTGTTACTTATTTCACACCTGGTTGGGGAAATATTACTGTATCATAAAGAATCAAAATGAATGGAACTTCCCTGGGTGACAAACTTAAAGCTGAAAATAATTAAATAAAAAAATACTTTAAAAGCTGAAGGAGGCTAACAAGCTCATTTCAGTACATACATTTTTAATGGTTCATATTAACTTGCTTCTTCCTTCTGTTTTTCTGACTGGTTATCTTCCCAAGGGCTTACAGTTCAGCTGATTGATAACCGTTAGTCAAACCCAGTAACTGTATCTGTCTGTGGTTGGAGAGGGGTGTGGAAGTGAATGGCATGCCATTCTGTTGTGGTTTTCCTTCAAGCTTCCAATCATGCCAGACATTGTCACAATTGTAGATATGATGGGCAAAGGAAACCGTTGGTCAACCATAAACCAAAAAACTGTTATTTAGTGCCTAACAAAGAGAGGAGGGGGAATGCCAGCTTAGCAGGCAGATATCCCTTGGTCAGTCACATAATGTAATAGAGTTGTTAAAGCCAGACTGAGTATTAGATGCATCAGCTATAACAAGGTGCTAAGCTAAGAACTTTGTTCTGGCAAATGAATATTTTATTTTGATGGCTGTATTTGGAGGAGGAGGTGCCTTGTGTAGTCTTCGTTAGGATGAGTGAAGGAGTATATACATGAGGAAGTGACAGAAATGATACGTTCTATTAATGGTGCAGGGAGCAGGAGAGCACCTTGGCTGATGATGCCCATGATATTTTGGTGTATAATACAATGGGTGATAAGGGATGCAGTGGTTCAGTGGCTAAGATGCTGAGCTTGTTGATCGAAAGGTTGGCAGTTCAGCGGTTCGAATCCCTATTGCTGCGTAATGGGGTGAGTTCCTGTTACTTGTTCCAGCTTCTGCCAACCTAACAGTTTGAAAGCACATAAAAAATGCAAGTAGAAAAATAGGGACCACCTTTGGTGGGAAGGTAACAGCATTCCATGTACCTTTGGCATTTAGTCATGCCGGCCACATGACCATGGAGACGTCTTCAGACAGCGCTGGCTCTTCGGTTTTGAAATGGAGATGAGTACCGCCCCCTAGAACTGGGAACAACTAGCACATATGTGCGAGGGGAACCTTTATCTTTACCTTACAATGGGTGATATGCAAGTTTAGGGTATCCAGGAGTCAATCTTGAGGCAGAGGATTAAGATGATCAATTTTAATAACCTAAACTGGGAGTGCCTCCTACACAGCATTCATCTAGGATTGTTTTTGAGAAGACATTTAAAAGACTGATTGATTGATTCTCTTCAGGTGTTTTGAAAAAGAGTACTCTATGAGGTTAGATGGAGAGAAAAACTATCATTTACATATGGGGTAATTGCTTTATGAGGAAATATTGTCCTGCAAACAATTTTAGCCTATTGTCAGCAGCATACAGAGTGGAATCCTTCTGATTTTTTTTCTTGCTCTCCAAATGTGATTCAGAGATTTGGCCATTCCCCCCTCCCCCCAGGTTGGTATGAGCATAGTGTCAGGTGAGACAAGGAGGGAGGATCAAGAGAGGAAGCTGGCTTGACTAAGTGGAGATTGGTACAAGTAGATTGTGATTAGTGCAAGTCTAAAAAATGCGATATCCAATTTAGTGTAAATTTTAAATGCATCTCAAAATTCAGTTAATGTGAGGCTAGCACATGTGCAATTGACATTAATACAGTTGAAGTTGGGGTTTTAAATGTTGCTAATCTGTGTGGATGCAAAATGAACAAAAGAAAGATTCCATCAGAGAAAAACAGTACAAAAAATGAAGAAGCTCTATATTATTAAATAAGAGCAAAAATTGATGTAATTGACTGACCTAAAAGTGGTCATAACAATGCTAAAATAGGATCTTATGTTGGAATGCTTGAATCTACAGTATAATACAGTATTGTACTATACTGTACAATCTACAGTATTGTTTTTAATTTCCTTTCTATAACTATAATTACTTAAAAATTATACAGTTTTTATACTTTACTGTAATGTTATATTGATATACTGTAGCTCTTGACTTACAATCATTCGTTTAGTTCAAAGTTGAAACGGCACTGGAAAAAAATGACTAACGACCTGTTTTCATACGTATGTCCATTGCAGCATCCCCATGATCATGTGATCTCAATTTTGGAATTTGGCAACTGGCATGTATTTATGATAATTTAAGTGTTCCAAGGTCATGTAATCACTGTTTATAATCTTCCCATCAGCTATTGAAAAGCAAAGTCAATGGCAGAAGCCAGGTTCGCTTAATGTCTGTATGATTCATTTAACAACTGTAGTGATTTGCTTAATTACTACAGTGATTTGCTTAACAACTGTGGCAGAAAAGATTATAAAATGGGGCAAAACTCATTTAACAAATGCCTTGCATAGTAATGGAAATTTTGGCTATAAGTTGAAGACTACCTGTAATGGATATGTACTTGTATATTTTCCATTTCTATACTGTTTGCAGAGATTACCTGAATTTAAGTTATACAAATTAAAATTACAATTACATCCTTAAAGAGAAGTACATAATTTCCAAATTATCTTTTAATAGTCCATAGTTTGAATTGCATAAGAAACCCTCTTTTAACTGTGCACTAACAATTAATCAAAATGTCCCTTCATGTTTTCACATTTCAGGTAGGAATCCTATTTTGAGATAAGGCTATTTTATATAACCTGGAAATATTTCTGAATGTGTTTTGCATTAAATCTTTCTAAGTTGCATTCATACAAAATGTACATGGTTTTTAGTCCTATCAATGGAGTTTTTTGTACTAAATATATAAAACATATCTTTATGTATTTCTGTTTCCTTCAGTTTTATAATTTTGCTTTGGCAGTGCTGTCTGTTCCATCAAAGCATTTAAAAATATATTCAGGGGCTGTTTGTTTTTTAAAATCAGGTTTATATGCAGGCTGGGAAGCAGAAAATGAGATAGAAATCTGTATAAGGATGGGACAGCAGGATACTGACAGCATTGGAGTCCAAAGAAAAAGTCATAAACAATCCTGAAATACTTCGCCATCTTGTTTTGAGTAAATATCTTGTGCCAGATTTTCTCAAAGGAAAATATGGAGAACACGGTATGGGTCTGATGATTTTTGGACAATTGGAGAAATAGATTTGTTTTCCAAGCCATCGCTGCTGCTTTTTTTTTCATAGAATCATAGGGCTGGAAGGACCTTGGTGATCTTTTAATCCAGGCCCTGTCCAAGGCAGGAGTCTTACACCATTCCAGTCAAATGGTTGTCTAGTCTATTTTTGAAAACCTTTTTATTATTATTATTAAACACCTTTGTTATAGATACCACTCTTTAGATAATATATGTTTAAGTTCTAAGCATTTTGTTTGACATTCCATTAAAATAAGATTTTAACCTAATTTTAAAATTTAAACATGTTACTGTTAGTTAGCTGTTTCTCTGATATAACACTTGCAGTAGAAGAATGTTTCTCACCATGGCAACTTTCAGATGCATGGATTTCCAGAATTCCCCAGCTAATACTTTTATATATAGAAGTTACTTCCAATCTTCATCTCAATAAATATGAACAAATTAAATAATTCCTCACCTCTATAAAGTTAAATGCATATCTGTTCATCCCGTATCCCATCCCTTATATACAAGCAAATCATAATACATCAACTTTTCAATCCTGGTGTCAGCAAAGAGTCTATAAAGTGTTTTCCAGAACGTTGCAAAAAACAAATATCTTATTTTAACCTTAATCAAATCAACCAGTTTTATATTCCTTTCTTCTATTTCTAACAGTCAATCTTAATCAAATATTGTCATAAGATTTGATTTCTCTAAAATTCTTCACACAGATATCTTCAAGTCCTTAACAAGCCTCTTTTGTAAATCAAATAAGAAAACATTTTCCAATTCATTCTCTTGGTTTATCACTGACAATCCCCTTTTGATTTTTAATACTTCAGGCAGCAGTTTCTTTTATATATCTAATAAAGTATCATTTTTTCCAAATCATTCTCTTGGCCTGTCATTTGTAGTTGTATTTTCAGAACTTTTTCTGTCTTGTCAAATAAAATTTGTTCCACATCTGTCATTCCTTCATTACCATCTTTTAGACATAATCTGTTCATGGAAGCAGACATCATTACTGACAATGTTGATTCTGAAGTATCAAAACCATTTTTCAAAGATCTTCTTTAATATATCCAGTGTTATATTTTTGTGACATTTTCTAAGTCCTAGTATGAACTGACATCAAGAGCAAGCTTGTGGAGGTTTTCTTTTTCTGCTTAAAATCTTTAATCCTAGTGTCCATTTTTACTATCTTGTCTTATCTTTGTTATGATTTTAATAACTAGAATGGCCAAAATAAATCTGTTTCCTATGACAAACCGTTTATTTTTTCTATTCATTCCAAAATTTTATAGTAAAAGTTAATATTCCAAATTTATTTGGATCCTTAATCCATTTGTAACTTTCTTAGATCAAAATCATATTTAGCTTTTTATTTATTTATTGAATTTAAATTGCCGCCTATTCACCTATGGTGACTCAAGGCGGCTTACAGAATATAAAACCACATTTAAAACAATAAAAACTAACAAAAAGAATCAAATAAATTAATATAATACAATATAACAAAATCACCCCCTTCCTCCCACCTGGCGACAGCAAATCATAAAATGTCACAAAAATATAACACTGGATATATTAAAGAATATCTTTGAAAAATGGAGTTGATACTTCAGTATCAACATTGTCAGTAATAATGTCTGCTTCTATGAATAGATTATGTCTAAAAGATGGGTTCCCCAGGCCCGCTGGCAGAACTAGGTCTTCAGTGCCTTCCGGAAGAGTGGGGGCCATTCTAATCTCTGGGAGAATGATGTTCCAGAGACAGGAAGCCACCACGGAGAAGGCCTTCTGAGTCCCACCAGGTATAGCTCCCTTGGAGATGTGACCAGTGGTTGGTTTGTACTGGTTCATCCCAGGTCAGGCGAACTGGTAGTGGTGGCGGCGGGAGGCTCCGCCCACCCACCTGGACATCATCACGGATGCTCTGCGCAGAAGCGCCGCACACAAGCAAAGCAAGTGCGCACACACACATGCTCCCGATTCAGAACCGGTAGCGAAGATAAGTGGAACCCACTACTGGATGGGACCCGTAACATTCCCTGTCTCCCTGCTCTGATGGGTCAAGTAGATGCGACATACATTTTTGCTGTATGTTTCAGTTCTTGTATCCTGCTGCAGAGTGGGTCATTAATGGGTTAACGGAGTCCAATCTGTCAGGAGACTGAGTCAGAATTTTGTGGCCACACCTCCTTGTCTCTGCTTACTGTCCCAGTTTTCGACTCAGTCCGTCTGAGGGAGACATCTTGGCAGTTTGCTCTTCGTTCAACTTATTATTGATTCTACTACAGGTTTTTATTACAAATTTTTTTATTGTTTTTGGGGGTTAGTGTGCTGGCCACATCAGTCTAGGCTGATAAAGCTGCCACTACCAAGGAAAAGGGGGTAGCCACCCCTGGGGGCCCAGGCCTAACAGGCCTTGCAGTATAGCTGCATAATTCCCTTTACCCCCCACCCCACCCCCACTACCACCAACGCAGCCCCTATCCAGCTACCACCACCACTGGCTCTACAAACGGATCAGGGCCTCTTAAAGAGTAGTGAACCGCTGCGGCTGTCCCAGTCACCGTTCTGGGGTGGCGTGGCATTTTGGGGGCTTTTCTCCTTCTGTAGGACTGGTGGAGGCCATTTTGAAGTACAGCCACGAGGCTTGCTTCCAGCTTCGGTGGCCATTTTGATTCCTGGTAGTGGTTATTGGTGGACTCATTGCAAAGTGCCTAGTCAGGGGGCGGCCCTTGCAGCAACTAGGCAGGAGGCGTGGCCAGGACAGTGGCGGCGGCCATTTTTTTGCCTCATTTGCAGCAAACTCCATCGGCTCCTGCAGCTTTAAAAGTGGTTCCCTTTGAAAGCCTCCTTCTCTGCTGATTGGCAAGTATTGCCACTCTAAGGCCCTGGCAAAGGTGGCGGGGGGGGAGGGCAGGCGCAGGCAGCACTCAGATTCGCCCTGAGTAAGCCGCCCTTCAGCAGACTTCCTTGGTCTGTTTGCCTTGTATCAGCTGGTCAAATTATTTCTTTTACACCAGCTTGTGGACCTACTTTGTACCTTAATTATGGCAGATAGATCACAAGACAATATTGTGGCTGCTACCCACAAGAAGTCTACCTCCAAATCTAACAGTCCAACCTCTCAACAGTCCAGCACTAAATTAAAAGATATGGAGTGCAGGCAAAAAGCCTTGGAGAAACAGTTCTCCATGGCAGAAAAGAAACAAGTTCAATTAGAAACTATGTCCAGGCCCAGTGATCAACCTGTTGCTCAGTCTTCTCCACAGATTACTCATCAAGCCTCACCTCGCCTTTCCTTCAAGGGGAAATTGGAAGACTTTCTCCAAGCCCCACCACTCCTGAAGCACAGGAGCTGCTTATTGATAGAGAACAACCTAAGTTGCCCAACCCATTTATTTGTGATTCTCATCCTGAGACCCCAAGATCCATCAGGGCTCCAGATCCTGTTGAGATCCAACTGGACAATTTACCAGACAACATTCAGTTACTGATTTCCAAAGCCATTTCCACTGGCATTGCTGCAGGCATTTGTAGCCATAGATCCTCATCTTTCATTTCTGAATATCTCAGTAAGAAGGCTCATTCCTCATCCCAAACCAGTCTTCCTGAACATTCCCATCACTCTCCTTCTCCTTCAGACGGCAGTGGGGAACTTGTTTCTGGAGATGAGCCTATTAGAGACATTGACTTGTCTGAGGATGAGGATTCAGCCTTACCAGATACACCGGCCTTCACTGGTCTTTTTCCGGCTGGACTTTCTAAATCCTAGCTACACAAGGCAATAGTCACAGCGGGGTTACAAGAGGAAGATCCTTCTGACCAAGTTCCTGCTCCTGGGAAAGGCCATGGCATCTTTTCAGAACCTGTGTTAAAGCAGTTGTTTATACCAGCGCCTAAGCTTTTTGGGGATGTGGTACAAAATCAGTGGAATAGCCCTTCCATCCTTCCCACACCCAGTACTTCGGATAAAAATTTTTATAACATGGCTCCTTCCTTCAGTCAACTACTACAGGTCCTTACAGTAGATGCTCCAGTGGTGGCCCTACTATCTCCAGCACCTTATGCATCCAGAGATCCCTCTGAGGCTCTCAAACCAGAGGACAGAAAATTTGAGGCTTCCCTTCAAAAAGACCCATCAAGCTGCTGCATGTGCCATCAATGCTGCTACTGCAGCATCGTTTTTCACTCGTTCAACCATCCTCTGGATACAGCAGTTGCAGGCCAAATTACCTCCTTTGGAGGTCTGGGTCCATCAGGACCTTAATAAGATCCTAGCCGCCACTCAGTTTTCTGCTGACACCACACTCAATGCTGCAAAATACTGTTCTAGGGCACTAGCATCCCCCATTACCTCCAGAAGGTTTCTGTGGCTTAAATCTTGGTCAGCTGACCTTAGGGCAAAGTGGCACCTGGCCTCAGCCCCATACAAGGGAACTAACTTATTTGGGTCAGCCCTGGATCCTCTCCTAAGTGAGGACAAGGATAGGCACAAGATCTTGCCTTCCATTACCAGAAGGGCAGACAGGAGGGCTACCCCTTATTCGTGGAGGCAATTGGTTCGTTTTAACTATCCAGACAACCAATTGCCCCAACGTTCCTACCAGCAAGGCCTATTTAGACAACAGGACAGGCAGTCCTTTTGTTACAGGGGCAGACAGAGCGGAAATCAGAGACGCTCCCTCCGTGGAACTGGTGGCCGCCAATTCCGTAAACAAAAATGACTTGTTGCCTCCCCCCATAGGAGGTCGCTTGAGCCTCTTCGCAAACCAGTGGGCACAGACAACAACAGACCCATGGGTCCTCCAGTCCATCAGATTCGGCCTTCATCTGGAGTCCCTGACCAGCCCCCCAAAGCACTTTGTGCCATGCCATGTTTCCAGAGACTTCAGCAAGCAAGCTCACCATCCAGCACCTCCTGCACATCAGAGCCATAGAACCTGTTCCTCCAAATCAAAGGAAACAAGGTTATTATTCCATCCTCTTCGTGGTACTGAAGTGTTCAGGGGGCTGGAGGGCGATCCTCAATCTAAAAAACCTAAACTCCCACTTGGTTTACAAGAGGTTCAAGATGTGTTCCCTCACATCCATCCTGGAGGGAATTCGCAAGGGGGATTATGTGGCCTCGATCAACCTCTCCGAGGTCTATCTTCACATTCCAATTGCCCAGGCACATCAGAAATACCTAAGATTTAGTTATGCAGGAAAACACCTGCAGTACCATGCTTTGCCATTCGGGCTAGCATTGGCCCCCCACTGTTTCACAAAGATACTAGCTGCCTTGATTGCCCATTTAAGGTCAAAACCAGTAAGGCTTCAGGCGTACCTAGATGACATTCTAGTACAGGCTGCCTCCCTTCAGAAGGCCCGAAAGGACATTCAATTGACTCTACACACTTTGAAAAACCACGGCTTTCTGACCAACTTTCCAAAAAGCCAACTAGAGCCAGTCACAAGCCTGATACACCTAGGCGCTCTCATAAACACCACCATGGGGGAAGTCTCCTTGTCTCACGACAGAAAGGTATCCATCAGGGAGCAGGGAGCCCAGGTTCTGCGAGATCCCATGGTTCCTCTGGTGACATTGTCGTTGTTACTAGGGAAGACGGTTTCGTGCATCCAAATAGTGCCCTGGGCCTGTCTACACCTTCACAAGTTCCAGTGGTTCCTCCTTCCCTTCCAACGAGCCAAGGTATCCAACTCCCGGACTCCGTTGCGGGTTCCTCTTGCAGTTTGGTGCTCACTTCACTGGTGGGCATCCCCCAGCCTGGACAAGGGGACGATTTTCCGAGAGCCCCGAAGACTCACTATCACTTCAGATGCTAGCCTCTACGGATGGGGAGCTCACCTCAACCACCAGGTGGCTCAAGGTCACTGGTCTCCACAGGACCTTCAGCACAATATCAACTGGTTGGAGCTGCGGGCAATTCACCTTGCCCTGCGCCACTTCCAGCAACTAGTACAGGGCCAGCACATCCTCGTGCTGACAGACAACACCATGGTCAAAGCAGCTGATGCAGAAAGCCCTCCGCCTCGGGAGTTGGGCGGAGGCCCATCTCCTATTGCTGAAGGTGGATCACATCACCGGCAACTCCAACACGCAGGCGGACTTCCTCAGCAGGACCACAATCGACAGCTCCGAATGGCATCTTCATCCAGACTTTTTTCCGGGACATCTGCAGTCGCTTCGGTCAACCACAAGTAGACCTCTTTGCATCTCATCTCAACACGCACCTCCCTCGCTACTTCACAAGGTTTCTGACTCAAGGGGTGGAAGGGACCAACGTGCTTCACTGCGAATGGCCTCCAGGTCTCCTGTACGCCTTTCCACCCTTGCCTCTGATCCCAGCAGTCATACGCAAGATCATCGAAGAGAAGGCAGAGGTGATCCTGGTGGCACCGCATTGGCCTCAAAGAAAGTGGTTCGCGAATCTCGTCACTCTCTCCATTTTCCAACCATGGAGGATCCCCCCTTGGAGGATATCCCTCAACCAGGGGGTTCTTCTACATCCAGAGCCGCAATGGCTCCATCTGACCACCTGGCACTTGAGGGGAATCATCTTAAAGTGACATGCTTACTCCGACAGGGTCATCTGAACAATCCAGGCAGGCCGCAAGAAGTCCACGATCCAGATTTACAATCACACCTGGCAGGTATTTTCTCGCTGGTGCTCTGCGCGTGGGACTAATCCTGTTTCAGCTTCTGTTCCACAGGTGATGGAGTTCCTGCAGGATGGTCTGGATAAGGGGCTGGCCCACATGGCATCATGTAGCTGCTCTTTCCACAGTCCTGGTGGGCAGGGAAGGGGAGCCCCTGGCCCTACATCCTGATATCTGCAGGTTTCTCCGGGGAGCCAGTAACCACCCCCCCCCGTCATCCATCGTTACCCCATGTGGGACTTACCTAAGGTTCTGAGGGCACTCATGGAACCTCCCTTCGAGCCTCTGAGAATGGCTAGCCTTCGCCATCTCTCCCTTAAGGTCGTCTTCCTGGTAGCTATCACTTCTCCAAGGTGTATTTCAGAACTAGCGGCGCTTTCTGTTAGGTCAGACCTCTGCATTTTCCATCCAAACAAGGTAATATTATGTCTGGATCCAACCTTCGTTCCCAAGGTTAACTCCTGGTTCCATAGGGTGCAGGAGGTCATCTTGCCCAATTTTTGTCCTCGACCTTCCCATTCCTTGGAAAGAGAATGGCATACCTTGGATGTGTGGAGAGCCCTAAAAATATATATCTCCCGCACTGTGCCTTCCAGGAAGACGGAGGCTCTGTTTGTTTCTTTTCAACCTACTTCCCTTGGGACTCAGGTATCCTCTTCCACTATTGGCTGTTGGATCAGAGCGTGCATCGCCCACGCCTACGAGAGCAACGCACCCACCACCTAGACAAGTCACAGCACATTCCACTCACAGTGCAGCAACCTCAGCTGCTTGGGCCACACAAGCCTCCCTTGAGGAGATTTGTTGGATGGCCACCTGGGCCTCTCCTTCATCCTTCATCAGACACTACAAGCTGAATGTCTTTGCATCAGCGGAGGTGTCCTTTGGGAGGCGAGGGGTGATCCAGGCCCTTTGGCTTCCCGCCCGTGACTCTGCTGGCTTGGGTATGTCCCATTAATGACCCACTCTGCAGCAGGATAGGAGAAGGGGTGTTAGTCCTACCTTAAACACCGATTCTCTCCTGGCTGCAGAGTGGGTCAGCCCCACCCTTTCCGCTGGGGCCTGGATCCGGAATTACTGGTGTTCTGGTCCAGATTCTCTTCCAGGTCTTTCTTCGCCAAAAACTGAGACAGGAAGAAGAGACATGGAAGTGTGGCCACAAAATTCTGACTTAGTCTCCTGACAGATTGGACTCCGTTAACCCATTAATGACCCACTCTCCAGCCAGGAGAGAATCGGCATTTAAGGTAGGACAAACGCCCCTTTTCACACCTCCTCAATAGCTGCTGCCTTTAGTCATTGCTTTTTGTTTTCAATTTGAAAATGGTACAGCTTTGTTGCAGAGCAGAAAAGTCAGAACCATCAATCTATTCAGTCATTATTGCCTTTTTTTTCACCTGGAAAAAGCTCTCCAAGCATCCAAGTTAATGTTTTTTGAGCACCATTCCTGAGATCTCATACCACATTTGAGATTTTAGGACCCTTTGTATACCGGGTATATAAAGGTAATATAAAGTTTATATTTGTATATCATTTGTATACAGAGTATATAAATGCTAGTTTTCTTCTCAGGAAAGTACCTATAATAGTTTGAGTGAACAATAAGTAAAATACTTTTGCTTCCATTGGTTTATTTGCTTTGCAATGCTTTTATAAAGGCTTCAAGTAGGTAAGAGTTAACTTCCTTCATGCCTTCATTCATGTGAGCAAAGACTTTAAGCTGATACAAGTAGGAGTATGTTTGGTTAAGCAAAGTTTATTCCATGAGAAACTGACCTACTGGCATTAAACATTTGCTGTTCAAAAGTTTCCCATCATAATGTCAGATAGAAATATTTTAAGTTGGAGAGGCCCAAAACAAATATATACCTTATTGCTCAAAATCAGAACTACAAATGCTAGGTGTTTTTAAGTAAAAGGCATTTCAGTGTTAAGTAAATTATCTTAATATGGTTGTAATAGTTGTATAATTTTAATCAAGGTTAATTTTATGGATTGTAGTTCTGTTTAGTGCTCTGATATATGATGCCCTAATATGAATTGTGGACATCTTCTATTTTTTTATTATTATTTGGTCAGCAAATTTCACTTAGTTATCGCAATATAAAGGAAAAGAACACAAATTAATTTCCACCAGTGACATCTTTATCCAATCAGCTACACAAAAGCAAGAATGTAATGCAGAAATAGCCAAACAAAAGCTCCCTATTTCTCCTTTATGGTCAGAGGAATAAAACATTTCGTTTAATTTCTTCATTTTACTCTATATGGACAAGGAATAATGATTAAAAAAATAACTCAAATCCAATCTTTCAAAAGCTATCTGGTCTCCAGATATATTGAACTTCAGCTCCTACAATTCCATCAGCCCCCTTCCTTTATACATGTTTGTGTTACATTTGTATTTACTTCGCATTTTCTCTTTTGGCAGATCCCTTTGAATATAAATACATTATACTACTTAAACGTTAAGAGTTTAACAATGTTACACTTTTTAAGGCTAAAACAACAAAGATTCATATGGTGGCTCTAAATCTAACAAATATATGCAGATGTAACTATAAGCTGTGTGCCTTTAACGCCACAGAAGCTGTTTTTGTTGCAGTGCCCCAGTGCCTTAAGAATGAAGCATCCAATGTGGTTGTAGTACGGAAGAATCATTTCCACAAAGTAAAAAACCACATATGCAAGCAGAACTTTATTTTATTTTCAGTTTCCCATATTGCATAGGCAATAAACAATAGCAATAAGCGGCAGCCCTAAAAACTACAAAGGAAATTTCAACTGTACATGATTTCTTATCATTCATGTAAATAGTTATTTTGGATAAAGGCCAGAGTGTTTAATCTCATTCTTTCTGTATTTTTAAAAAATTTTCTTCGAATAAAAACAGAACCCGAGCAAATCTGTCTCTAATCTTCATGGATTCCTTATCTTGTTTCAAGGTACATTACCAATCAGAAGGGTTGACATAAAGATACAGTGTCTGCTTTGTGAGAACACATCCAGTCTTCATTCTTAGTTTTTTTCCGACACAATTTACACGATATTCTTGAGATGGTCAAACAAATGTGAGACAATCTCTGTTATACTTGGATGTTCCATTTATTGTAGAGGAGTCCACATGTGTATTTGATCCTTGTATTTGCTTACTTTTCTATAACATTTGAACTCAGGATTTTTTTTTCAGAAAGAAGTCAAACTGGGGGTTTAGAAGACTATTAGGAAGGAGTAAGACCTTTAACAATCACAGGAGAGACAAATCATATTATTCATGTGTTTTTTTCTTTGATTAATTAATTAATTAATTAATTAATTAATTTATTTATTATTAAATTTATATACCGCCCTTCTCCCGAAGGACTCAGGGCGGT
>JANHZT010010416.1:0-12879 GCA_032468215.1 Stegonotus admiraltiensis
AAAGGATGGTAGGCTGAGTCGACCTTGAGCCTGGTGGGACTCGAACTTGCAGTAATTGCAAGCAGCAGATGTTAATTCTTACATTTATCACATTTTCATCAGTAATAAAACATATTAAAATGTATTTCTTTTAAATAATAGGAAAAGAAAATGGTTTTGAAACTCACAAATTTGCAACGTTTTTAAAAAATGGGTGGGGAAATAGAGATTATTATTGCTACAGCCCACTAATTATTAATAATTTGTTAAATTTATATGGTTGCCCATTACAAAATACAATACTCTGGGCAGCTAACAACACTTGAAAACAGAATAAAAGCAATATAATAAAATTATTTGAAGGATAATCTGTAAACCAGAAGTTTACTCCCTTTCTTTCCATTCTTCCAAAGAAATATACCTTTCATTACATCACACTAATAAATATATCTTCCTGTAGACCACAGTATTAGCAATGTAATATAATGTCAAAATAAAACAATAAGACTGGAAAATCCACATACTGATAAAATTCTCCTGTTTGTCCATTGGTAACCTTCAATTAGGCAAAACAGTGCATCATATGGAAAACAATTTTTAAAGTAAGGTACCTTAAGTGGACTTACTTAAAGAATGTGTTCCAAAATCCAGAAAGGACCCATTACTCCTGTGGAACTGAAATCTGAAGGAACTTCAGACCAATTGCATTCACAAACCTGTGACCATTGCATATCTGGTGTGCTGCCATGGTCAGCTGTGATCAGGTGATTGTGATTTCTAACCCTGTCAACATCCCACAAGTAAAGTCAGTGGGAAGCTGGCAGGAAGTCAAAAGTTGATCCTGGTCTTACTGTTTCCTCCCCAACCTGTGGTCATTCTGTTTAGGTAAGGAAAAAGGTATGAAAGAATGACCCAACAAGTCGTGGGTCATCTTGTTATAACTTAAAAACAACTGCAAACTAATTTTGACCAAATTGTTAAAAACTCTTATTCCTTTCTATTTTGTAAAAAAAAGAAAAAAAACACAACTAAACAAGTCCTACCAAATTAAGAACCCCAAAGCAACTTCCCTCACAAAACCTAACACAAATGTTGGAAAACAGCTTAGATCAGTGATGGTTAACCTTTTTGCTGTCGCATGTCAAAAGTGGGGGGAATGCTGGACGGATGTCATGTGTCTGCGTGCTCACACCCATAATTCAATGCGCCCCACTCCCCCATACATGCGCACACGACCCCCTGTGCTCCTCCCGCTTTTGGCATGTGATGGCACAGTGGGCCCAGTAGGCCTGTTTTTCACCCTCTCCACACTCCAGAGGCTTTCTTGGAGCTTGGGGAGGGTGAAAACGGCCTCCCCCCACACCCCGGTGGCCCTTCGGAGGCTGTAAATGGCTTGTTTCCCAACTTCCGGTGGGCCCGGAAGGCCCAAAAATCAGCTGGCTGGCATGCACATGTGCACTGGAGCTGAGCTAGGGCAACGCTTGCATGCCCACAGATATAGCTCCATGTGCCACCTGTGGCACATGTTCCATAGGTTCGCCATCACGGGCTTAGATCATCAAGCTATTGTTAGAGGTTAGATGTAAACCTTTCCTTTCAATGCCATATAATATTTTTTAGATAGTGCTATGCCTCCAAAATCCTGTTGTCTTGCTAAATTGCAAATGCATGGATCAGAATTTCAAGATATCTTCAAATCTTTATGCATCTGCTTTTTTTTCACGTTCTGTTGGTATAGGATGGAAATTTAGATTATACAATGTGCCAGATAATCATTTGGGACACATAAAAATTGAGAAGAGAAATGTAGCAAATGACTAATCCAAGTAGTATTTCCAAATCCACTTCTTTCATTCTTCAGATAAACTTTGGAAAACTTGGCATAAATCAATTCTGAGTTTTACTTGGCGTAATTCAAATCGAAGCAGAACAAGAACATGGTTCTTTCCTTCCTATCATCATTTCTCACCTTTTTGTGAGGAATTCCTGACTGTAGTACTTGAGCAGGAAGTAATCATGGAGGGACATATGAAAACAGGAAGTGACTTGAGGAAACTGGAAGCCATTTGTTTGTTCTTTTGCCTGCATCACTATCATGGGCACAGTTTGGTAGCTGACACTGTCACTTAGAATAGGAAACTAGTCACAGAAAGGCATGCATGATCCTGGCACTTTATTATATTTACCAGCATAGTGGAAAGAAACAACTTTTAAATGCTGGCTATTTTTTTTAGAAGGTAATAGAGCAAGATAAAAAAAAGCCTCCCTAAAATTTATTATGGATGACATCCATTGGTGAGCCACTGGAATGTCTTATATTCTAAAATAACACCTCGCCAACAAACCATTTGTTCAAAAATATACTGGACATGATGGCAGGCTGACAATCAGTTTTAAGGCTGATGTACATTAAGCATATGAATAGGGGTGACATATAGAACAGTGGGGAATAACAGACAGGAAGAAGTGAAGAGCTGTTGCCTGTGCTTTTCACTCTTTAAGAATTTCTTCCCTCCCCAAGTGAAAGAGAAACAGAAAATAATTTGCTTTGACGCATAAGGCTGGACCGCAATGAATTGGGATCCAAAAACGAATGGGTGGAAGCTTTTTCCAATCCATTTAAGAAGCTGAATGGCTCTTTTGATAACTGTTCTTATGCAATGCTCTTTTCAAACAATTCCAATATATTGACTGTAAGAAAATGCTTAGTGGCATATTATTATCCAAGCAACTAAATAATACAGTCTGCAGTATTTTGGTGTACATCCAGATTTTATATACATATCATAGATTTGCTGGTGTTGTATTTGCCATAGAATTCTACTGTATTATAGCAGGCAGGACTCAGGTCAATGAATATATATGCTGCAAACAGAAAGTTCCCTTTTTAAATCCTTAACATTTCCTTTGCCAATAAGGAGAACTATTGCCCAGATGGTGATAGAGAACCTGCTCCGGTCCTTATGGTTCTCTTCATGGCCTTTAATACTATTGACATGATAACTTTCTCAATCAGTTATGGAGCTGGACACTGTTTTCTGTTCTTCCTCAGTGGCTGGTTCCAGTTGGTAGTGACTTGTCAGCCTTTCAAGGTAGACCAAGCCAGGAAATCACAGTTATGGATACTAATACTACTTTTATTATAAGCCACTGGGGAATACTAGAAGTTTAGTGTCCAGAATCATCAATATGCTTACGATTCTCAATTTATAATTAAACTACTCAGTATATAGTCATAAATTCCAATCCATGAGATCAGACTCTATCCATTCAATCCTTTACTTTTCTTTTAGTGACATAAAGAACATGTCTATTTTTCTTCCTTTCGTTCGTTCATGATCTTTTATTCTTTTTCTATTCTACCGTGCAATATTCCATATACCATTGTCATCCCCAGAGATGCCCCCCAAAATATTGAACTTCATACCCCCATGCCTTTGGTCAATTGAAGCTTTGACCAAAGCTTTTTCTCTAATACACTTTGTGAGTAAACGTGTGGTTATTCTATCTCACCAACTATGAGGTACATGCATATCATTAATATGTGCTCAAATGGGTGAAACGTAACATGTTTAAATTCTGTCTCACATAATGCACAGAGGTATGGAAAGAGCAACAGAAAATTGGCAACTGAAGAAGAAAAATATTTTATTTTATGAGGATAAACTGGAAGGAGTGACAAATTTAATGAGTTAATTGGAATTCGGATGGATCTTTACCAGTTTGATATATGTAATTGAAATAATGTTTTAATGTAGCTTTGTATCTTTAAAGAGAGTCTAAAAATGTTTTTCTTTATACAGTATATAATGCTTGAGTAATTCCTAAAGCTTGCAAAATATTATTGAAAGTATATTTGAAAGTATCTATGTTAAGATGAAGTTGAAAAAGATACATTAAAATTTATTGATTTTATAAATATTCTTAAAGAAAAATTTAGAGTTTTAAAATGGATGTAAAAAAAGCTTTTTTCCATTAAAGTTAAAGAATCTGAAAGAGTATAGTGAATTTTGCTAATAGCAATAACAATAGCAATTTGACTTATATACTGATCCATAGAGCTTTACAGACCTTTCTGAGCAGTTTACAATGTTAGCATATTGCCCCCAATAATCTGGGTTTTCATTTTACCAACCTTGGAAGGATGAAAGGTTGAGTCAACCTTGAGACAATCAGGATTGGACTCCTAGCAGTGGGCAGAGTTAGCCTGCAATACTGCATTTTAACCACTGCACCACCACAACTATATAAATGATGATAGTTTATAAAGGTTATAAAGATTAATAAGTGCAAGTAGAGTATACATTATTTTCCATAATGAGCAAAAAAAAGTAAAGATGGTTAAATTGATTGCTTTATTCAAAGAAATTAATATATCTAATTTTAATTTGGAAACCGCTTCTGGATTTTGTACTTGTGATGGAAAAATAAAACTTTGATTTTGGTTTTGCTGATTAAATAGGTTCATTGTTATAGAAATAGCTAGTATATATTATCACATAAAAGTAAAGTTGAGATTGCAATTTTATTATCTTCTACTGTGCTAAAGAGAATTGGAAGTCAATGCCTTTTTCCCCTACCTTCTTCCCCACATTTTCTCTTTTCCCCTTTCCCCTTCCCCTAGTTCCCATTGTTTTTATTTTCCTTTGTATTTTATATTCTGATAAAGTAATAAAATTTTGATACAAAAAAAAAAGAAAAATAACATTTTGAAAGTGGCACTTTAAGAGACCTAGATTTGGGAACTGGTTTGCCAGAAAAATCTATCCTCAATGCCTTTTATAAAATTAATGCACAGAGGTGTGTATAGAGTAACAGAAAACTGGCAACTGAAGAATTTAACTAAAGAGTAGGTATTATTTTTCTGGCTCAACTTAGAAGAGATAAGCAGGACTTGTATGTAACATAAGGCACTGCCAATTTCAACAACCCTGGTACTAGATAATACCAATACTAGATAATTAAATAGCAATATGTATTTTAAAGGGATGAAAAGACAAAGTCATCCTCCATCTGAGTTTAACTCCTGTTAACACAACCATGTCATTTCATAATTAATTTACAATGCGGATGATTTTTTTTTTGTTGGATATTATTTCAACACTAGCTCTTTTTAAAGAACAGCAATTCCTGGCTTATCTTTAAATGGAACATTCAAATGAGGAAGTTTGTGTGATTCCAAAGTATGTAATGGTTCTTTGGCTCTGGTGTGGGCATGTCTCTGTAGCCATTGGCTGCTCTGATGGCTGCCTGTCGATGTATGGACCCAGGGAATACACATCTGAATAGAGTCACTGCCCCCTTACTTCCTCCTTCATTCAAATGCATGCTTTCCTCAGCCCATGGGGCAAGTGTCTAAGTTTAGGAATAGGTGTAGCTTCTTTAAGAAGCACCTGACAAATACAGAGAAGGTGTTGACACCAAGTGTGAGACTCCTTTGCCTACTCTGGATAAAGTATTTTCAAAAGTATTAAGGATAACAACAATAACAATTTATTAAATTTATATGCAATCTGACTCCCAATGACTCTGGGCGGTTTACAAAGAAAAACATTTGAAAAATACAATAATAGACAAAAAAGGATGGCAAGAATGACAAAAAAGAAGAAGGAAAAAACTGGACAGAAATAAAAAAAGAATCGAACCCATTCAATCCAAAGAGGGCTTCATCACTGTCACCAAAGGCCTGAACAAATGGCTAAATCTTCATAGGCCTTTAAAACAATAGCATGGAAGGAATCTTCTGGATCTCAGGGGAACCTCATGTCTTGCTAACAGAGAAAGCGTGCTTGTGGAGTCCTGATAAATGGCATTATTTAATTGAAGGAACTGGGAATGCACCAACCCTGCCAGATCAAATTGGCCAGGCAGATACTATGGGAAACAGGCAGTCCCTCAGTAAGCTATGCCATGTAAGGCTTCTTAGTAATGATCAGCACCTTGAATTAAACCAGGAAACAAATTGACAACCAGAACAGGTCATGAAGAAAAGGTGTTACATGAGCATACTGAACTATACCCATCACTGCCTGTGCCACCATATTCTGGACCAATTGAAGCTCCTAGATGGTTTTCAATGGCAAGCCTATGTAGAATGTGCTACAATAATCAAGCCACGAGGTGACCAGGGTATGAATGATCTTCTCAAGGATCCCTCAGTCTAAGAAAGGCCCATTTAGTGCACCAGACAAAACTATACAAAAGCCTCCATGGGCACAGTTGCTACTACTTGCTAATTGAGGAGCTGTGAGTTAGAGAAAACCCCAGATTGTTTGCCATTCTTAAATGGGGAACTGAGACACTATTCAAGCTCAGAGATGGAATGTCCCCAGATCTGGGTAGCCCAAACGCACAACCATTTGGTCTTCACTGGCTTGAGATGGATATGGTTCATCCCATCCAAATCAGCAAAGGTTTTAGGAACTCAATTTTCTCAATGTTGAAAGTTATAATTGGGTACCATCAGCCTTATATCAGCCCTACTGATGCTATATATTTTTTCTTTTTTCTTTTACTTGCAACATTTTTCATACTTTTCCTTATCTTTTTGCTTTTTCTTTAGCTTATATTATTTCATATTTATCTTTTATTTCTTTAATTAAAATTATGTACATACTATCAGTATGAGATTTTTCAGTAGATAATTTCATGACATATTTTTTCCATTAATTGATAAGTTTGTTCAGTCAAAAGACTAAATAATTTTAGTTTTTCAAAGCAAACTCGCTCAATTCATTTCCCCCTTCTCAATTCTTCTCCTTCAACTTTGCTTTGGATGTCGCATTAGTCTGTTGAAAGACTTGTTGAATGAACCGTATATCAAAAACTGATAATATGGGAAAACCAATAAAGTTTGAATTTATGTTAAAAAAACAGCTAATACTCCATTTCATAAGTCTGAAGTGTTTTACCTCTTTCCAATGGAGATAGAAAAAAGGGAAATGGCCTCACCTTGTTCCTTCCTTCCACAAACTCTGTCCAGGTGTCAATGCTTTCAATGGGGTTCACAGCATCCATCTGTGACACATCCTTCCAGTCCTTACACTCAGGCATCCGGTCCCTCTGATGGCGTTGTACAGCCCTTGGTCTGCTTCAGTTTACAGTTCATGTAGTACCCGCAAAAGAGAAAGAAATGGAAAAAATAAGAGACCCTAACAAGGAAACAATGCTTTACAGGGAAAGCAGATAAATTTAGCAAGACGGAACATGATTAAATTTTGTATTCATGTACCTAAAAGGGGTATGATATTTTTCCCCTCTGTAATGAAGCCAGAATGTTAGGGACATCCACTAAAATTGATCAGTATATACAAATAGTCCTTTATATAATGTATCATTTGTTATAACATTTCTCCATATTTATTAAGATGGCTGTTAAGTCAGGCAGCTTTGATAGGAGAATGACAAGTCTATGGATGGTAGGACTGGCAGCTGTGAAGGATTTATAGAATCTTGATATCCAGAGACCAACAGATGCTACTCTTGGGAAAGTGCAAAAAAAGAAAACATACAAAGGAAGAAGATAACTTGGATAATTTGAACATACCAAGAACATAATGGTTATATGAGTTCAGCAGAGATGATGAGCAGAAAACAACTTTTTTGTACTTCAGTACACAGCAAGAATGAGAACCTGTTTTTAAAAACAGGAACTCATTATGAACTGGGATAAGCAGAAAAGTTGTGGCCTTGGAAGACAGTGCTCATAAATCACTAGCTCCTCTTCCTTTTGACAGAGCTACAAAGACTTCTGATGGGACTGGAAATGCCCTGATTTCCTTAACCAGTCACACTACATAGTTATGACATCGGTATTTTTATAGATGCTCCACTTCCTTCTGGGTCAGTGGTACTTGCTATCACAGTCCTTTCAACTGTAGAGCCACTTTCTGTCTCAATAATAATAAATGTTTGCTGCCCATTGTCCTAACTGAAGGAAGAAGGGGACAGTTTGATTCCTGTGCGTTAACCATCTTGAGATAGAGATCCTATCATTGTCTTTGTTCCCAAAAACCTTTAAAAATGAATTTCACTGTGTTGGGGTCTAGCATGTATTGTCAACAATGCTTCTATATAAAACAAAAATCCATTAACTGGACAACCAGGAAAAACCTTGGACAAAGCTAAAATGTAAGAGAGTCATAAAGAACAGGACAAGCACTATAACATTGAGGCTAGAAGGTAGCCATTACAAAGTTGCATTATCCATATATCTGCTTATGCTAAAGACCAGAAAAAATGGTGGTTAACCTCTCTGCTGCTCAGCCTACACAAAGTAGGCTTTGAGAAGTCATAAGATTTCAGGAGCTTCTCTTAGCAGCTGTCTGACTTTCTTGATATATTTGATTAATTCAGTACAATGGTGGGCTCTAACTGGCTTTACCACAGGTTCTCTTTGTGTATGCACTTTGCGCGTGATCGGCTCTTTGGTCACGCGTTTCGCGTTGTGAATCAGTCCAGCTTAGGTGCGGCAATCCGCTCTGCCACACCTCTCAGCTGGGTGAAAAAAGACAAAATAAAAGGTAGGAATACTGTGGGGGCAGGCGGAAGGGCCCAGTTCCCGAAGAAAGGGAACTGGTTTGGTGATGTAATAGTGTCACCGCTACCAGCTCAGCCGAACCGGGAGGAACCCACCACTGATTCAGGGTCAGTTCTTAGTAACTACCCAGTAAATCTCTAGGATGAACTGTCCCCAAACTGGCCCTTCAGGTTTCTCAATGTTTTCCTATCACCACTGTAATCAAGACCAACTACTTGCTGCTGATCATCATCTTCTTTTTCTTCTCACTTCTTCTAGCAGTATGGACTTCTCAAACAGTCTGACATTTGGTTTCTGATACCATACAGGGTTCACATACTGTGCTAAGCCATATGTTGTTGGTGTGGGGTTAATCAAACTATGAGACTTCAGCCATTTATTTACTTAATAAATTGTAATTGAGCAAACTATGTCTTAATACAATGAACGTTTGTATCAAATAGTACTCTCTCAGCAAAAATTTTTTAAATCCAAAACTGTTTTCCTCCACGTAGCAATCTGTGGAGCTGTTGAGTTCCTAATATTATTCTCTCTTTTAGAAATTACATATTTTCACTCCTCTTCTTTACTTTAGAAAGTTATTTATTTTGTTTTCTTATAACTAATTCTGCTTTCTGCTTTAAACACACACATCTCTGTGTCCAAAACCATTTTTGAGTTGAGATTTTACATTCCACTTTGACAAGCAGCAACTGAATTTCCACTTACAAAAGCAGTGAAGACTTTCCATATGTATTTCTAGATATCTTTTTCCATATATATATTTAGATATTATCCAGCCCTTAATATTGCAATTAATCATTGTGGTATCTAAAACTTGCATACGAATGGAATCTTCTATAAGAGCCCAGATGAATCAACCTAACTAATTCTGATTTCAGCTTCTCACCATGGCCAACTAGAAGACGAAGAAGACCAACCACAGAACACAAGGAAATCAGTACTCTTTTGCTGCAATTTCCCAGCAACTGATATTAGATTTGTTATGCAATAGATTATATTACAGTTCTGTGTGGTCCATTTAAGAGTTCCTCAGTATTATTTGTAATATCCTGTATTATTGTGTTTTGCCAATTTGACTGAGAAACAAATAGGCTTGATGAAGCAAGAACAAGAACATTTTTCTTAAAAATGTCTTAAAGTCCCTGGAGAAAAACTCCTGATTTACACAAATTCTCCTGATTTACTATGGCTTGAAAATCAAATATGAAACTTTTTTTACTTACACTTTTTATTAAGCTTACTGGGTTTTTTGTTATAACAAGGGTACAGCTTATATGTTTATCAGAAGAGTGTTTTTCCTTTAAGTTAACACACTTATTTCCAGCATCTGTCAATAATCAGTTTTGGAATTTAATAGTGTTAATAAGTATGTACAAACTTACTATAAATTCTCTGCTAGACTTTATCATCAGGTATCATCAAACCACAAGGGAGATTAACTCTAAATATCACCTTCCATTTACTCATATAAAAGGTTTATCTCTTAATATTAATGGAATCTTTTAAGATACGTGAATCAGAAATGGCATGAATAGATTGAATTTAATGTATTATTTTGGCGAGTAACAAAGCTACTGAAATACACTTCTGAAAACTTTCCCATTAATCTTCCAAATCTGCTTTTAAAATCGAACACTAAAACAGAATCATTACTTTCTATTTAGTAATCTTCAGCTAGCAGCATGAATTTTCTGTAGATGAACTTTTTTTAAAAAAAATCCTACAGATCAGCCATTTCTCCTTTTTTCTTGTTACTTTGTACAAACAATCAAAAGACTGTGTGTCCTGCATTATTTTGGACAAGAAGAAAAGGTGCAATGGACTACATGGGGTGCTCACTTAGTTGCCAGCTGGCAACTCTATAAACCTGCCACACCAACTTGGCAAAAGATCCGTTTGGTTTAAGAGCCTGCTAGGAGGCGTTAGATATTGCACTTGATTGGAGGTGTTAAATGACCTGAAGCACCTTGTTCTCTCTGCATCCAAATCCACAGCCCTAGAAATAGGATGTTCAAGGATGGAAAACTTAAAGCCTCCCTCTGTCAGCAGCACGCTTTCAGTTCCAATCAGAATTTTTTGTGGATAATTCACATTTTTTAGCTTGCATGGTTCTGAGACATTTGGAAAGCACAATTCACACTTGTAAGAGTGGTCAAAGGATTCGTCTATATTCAGCTACAGATTTTGATCCAAATTTCCATAAATGTATCAGTCTATTATATACACAAAGTCTTTTCCATGTGAGTTCTAAACACAAAAAGAGACCTGACCTAGCTCTTGGCTAATGTTATGCCTTTACTAAACCAAGGACAGATTATAAGAGTATTCTACTATCACTATCCAAACACCTTTCATACAATAAAGGCAAATTGCACAAACCCTCAATTGCATCCGAATGGCTTACTGTCTAGAAAGAGCAACCAAGTGGCTTCAACATGGTTGACTTAGCACATGTGCTCTAGCCTGAATAGACCTGTCAAAATTTTCCACCTTGTGCTATATTGAGAATTCAGTGTATATTTTAAAAAGAAAGACATTTACAGACTGTGCTGGGGAAACATTCGGCAAGGTGTCCAAGGCCTCCACTGCCATTGTATCTTTTCTGGAGCTGGAATGCCGTAGATAGTGCAGGTCAGTACATGCCGGTTTTTATGAGAATAAATGTTTGGTGAAGAGGCTTCTTTCTCAAGGATTTGTGGAGGAACTGAAATAATAATTGTGATAAAATATCAATATTATTTGCCATTTTGGGTGACTGCTTACGCCCTTCTTTTCAATTCACCTGTCAAAACCCCACTAGGCCAACTCTCCCTAATTTTGAATTGTTGTTACTGCTCTTAGTCATCCATATTATTCTCTTGGGAGGAATTAACTCCCATAAACTTTTAAATATGCTCTCACACTGCCCAGTAAAAAGGTAAAGTACCCTGGTAAACTCAAAATAAAACCATCAACAGAAATAAAAAGAATATAGATAAAAATAGTAAAGAAAGAAAGAAGATAAACCTGTTTGCAGCTTTCATATAAAATTTTATTCTATCCACACAGAGAGGAAATGGCCTAGCACCAATCAACTCCTCCTACTCCAATCGTAGCATGTCATGCCTGTCCAATGTAATATGGCAAAAATAATACTGAATTATTACATTCAGAGATGAAGAAAGAGAAAAGCATATACCACAAGTAGTCCTTGACATATGACCACAACTGAGTCCAAAATTTCTGTTGCTAAGTGAGAAATTTGTTAAGTGAATTTTGCTCCATTTTACAACCTTTCTTGTCACATTTGTTAAGTGAATATTGCAGTTGTTGAGTTAGTAACATGATTGTTAAGTGAATCTGGCTTCCCCATTGACTTTGCTTGTTATTAGGTCATAAAAGTTGATCACATGACCCTGGGTCACTACAGCTGTCATGAGTCATTGCCAAGTATCTGAATTTTAATCATGTGACTATGGGGTGCTGCAACAATTGTAACGGTGAAAAATGGTTATGTCACTTTTTTTTCATTGTTGTAACTTTGAATGGTTACTAAATAAACATTTGTAAGTCAAGGACTACTGTACAAATCCAAAGAAATCCAGGCAGTCCTCAACTTACAACCATTCATTTAGTGGCCGTTCAAAGTTACAATGGCACTGAAAAAAATGGCTTACAATTTTCGCAGCACCCCCCCCCCCGTCATGTAATCAAAATTCAGGTGCTTGGCAACCAGGAAGCATGTACAATAGACCTAGAATCATGTGATCACTATTTGTGACCTTCCCATCCAGCTTTCAACAAGCAAAGTCAATGGGGGAATTAGATTCATTTAATGACCATGCACTTAAGCCATGTTTGCTTAACAACCATGGCAAATAAAACTGTAAAATCAGAAAAACACTTAACTGCCTTGTTTTAACAATGGAAATTCTGGTCTCAATTGTGGTCACATGTGAAGGATTACCTACCTGTATATTGATGCGCAGTCTACATTACATATTATTTTATTATTTCAAGCCAGGGGTGAAATCTACTTAACTTCCTTACCAGTTCGGAAGTGCACGTGCCATGCGCGTGCGCTTGGTTTGCTCGCACACGCGCATGCACAGAAGGTAAAGAACACATTACTTATGACACCCAGCTTCACTCCGCCATCGCTACTGAATCACCGAACCACCCAGCACGATTGCTACTGGATCACCTGATCTGGTCTGATCCGGGAGGATTTCACCCCTGTTGCAAGCTAATTCTGCTGACTGTCAGCAGTTCAGCAGTTCGAATCTCACCAGCTCAAGGTTGACTCAGCCTTCTGAGGTCATTAAAATGAGGACCAAGATTGTTGGGGCCAATAAGCTGACTCTGTAAACCACTTTGAG
>JANHZT010010421.1:5967-20695 GCA_032468215.1 Stegonotus admiraltiensis
CCCCTAAACCCATCTCGGTCCCCACCCGCCTCCCAGATCCCCTTAAAATTAAATTATAAGCTTTATTTAAAAAACCCCTGAGACTCCGTTTAGACACATGCCTGCAGTTTCCTTGACAACTTTTTAAGAAGTGGTTTGCCACTGCCACTTTCTTAGGGCTGAGAGAGAGTGTGTATAATGGGTGAAATCACCCAGCTGGCTTCATCCCAAAGGCAAGACTAGAACTCATAATGTCCCAGTTTCATCTCCTCTTTATATAAAACTCCGTGTCCTTTGAGTCTCTAACATCAAGCAAATGAATCAATGTCAATGAATATTATAAAACATTATGTTCATCTAAAGCATATTATAGTGCCCATCTGTATTAACAATATGCACGAACAGTTTCTATTTATAATTAATTAGACTATATGAATCAATAAGATGCATTTAAGCATATCTGCCTTCATGTTGATGGGTAGGTTCTAAGAAATAAGAAAGGCGCTTAATGCAATGCATTACATCAATAAGAACATGTTATAGGAGCATTACAACCTCTAAAGTGACCTGTGAGTTTCAAGGAGCTTGTTTCAAGTAAGAAAACTTTTGAAAGCTTAGGCTTGTTTTAATGGAATCTGTGCCTACATAGATGCAGGCTCTTCGATAGTTGCTTAAAACCAAACATGAGTCTTTTACAAGCAAGATTCTTATAGGGCCCTGTGTAGCAGGTTTTATTGAGAAGATTTGGATGTGGTTACAAATATTGCAGCAAATGAATGAACTTACCCTTATGTGTCTTAAGGCAGAGATTTTTTGTTTTTCTTTTTATATATTCAGTGCTCCTTTGTGCAGCTGGATTCTCCACATTGATAATAGATAAGTTGCAGTTAGCAGTGACTGTCTCTGGGCTCTTTACTAACCTTGGTTCCAACACTTACAAAGCTTTCTTTACAGAATTTCTTATCAATTTTTAAAGTTTTAATTCCTCACTGAATTTATTATTTGCCCCTGACATAGAGTCACGGGGCTGGAAGGGATCATGGAGGTCTTCTAGTGCAACTGCCTGCCCAAGGCAGAAGTCATTATGTAAACAGTTGTTCAGTCTATTCATGAAAACATCCAGCAATGGGGAATCCACAACTCCATGAGGTAAGATGTTTGACTGTCAGAAAATTCTTCCTTATTTCTAGGGTTGATCTCCTTCTGATGAGCTTCACCCAATGCTTCTTATCCTATTCTCAGGTCTATGGAGAGTAAATCAGCATCCTGTGATAGCCCTTCAGTTATTGGAAGACTGCTATCACGTGTCTCCTGAATCTTCTCTTCTAAACATAACCTAGTTCCCTTAGCTGTTGATCATATGATTTAGCCTCCAGATCCCTTATCATCTTTGGTGCTCTTCTCTGAACTTTTTCTAGGGTATCAGCCAGGGGTGAAATTCAGCCGGTTCTATCTGGCTTGGGTAAACTGGTAGTGGTGGCTGTGGGAGGCTCCGCCCGCCCAAGCAGATGTCATGACGTCACTTTCTTATGATTTTAAGCCTCTGCACATGCACAGAAGGCTTTGTGCATGTGCAGACAACGGTACATGTACATTTGTGAACCGGTAGGGAAGGTAAGTGAATTTCACCCCTGGTATCAGCATTTTTCTTTTTGTATCATTGTGACCAGAAGTGGACACAGTATTCGAAGTGTAGCCTCAATGGTGCAATATAGAGCAGAACTATTAATTCCCATAATCTTGGTGCTATTTCTCTGTTGATGAAGTCCCTAGACTGTGTTGGGTTTTTTGGCAGCTGAAGCACACTGTTGACTGACAAGAGGTGATCCACCAGGACACCAAGATCCCTCTCACAAGGCACTACTGTTGAGCCAGGAACTGCCTATCCTATATGTCTATGGAGATTCTCAGTCATCTAGGTCGTGATTGTCCCAAAGATGCTTTTCAAGAGGCAACTAGACTTTCTTTCTTTCTTTTTTTTAAAGGCGTTTCACTTCTATTTGAAGAAGTTCCTTCAGTTCTGGCTTGATGGTGGGGAATGGAAGGATTTATATTCCTTGCAGACAGCAGGTCTGCTGGCTGGGGAATTCTGGGAGTTGAAGTCCACACATCATCCAGCGGCCAAGGTTGAGAAACACTGTTCTAACACATTCTAAAAATCTGAGCTCTAACTTTCTCATTTCTGAGAATAAACATTTCCAGTCGAAATAGCAAAGACGGAAGCCTGACATTTGTTTCCAAATCATATCCATTTCAAGTCTAAACTCATTTGAAAGCTCCATGTATTGGTAGTTAAGAATAACCTATAACTGCTTGTAAACACAGCAACAAATCATATTCATTTCCAGTATGTCCCCTTTGAAATGAACTCGTTTGGAAATTCTGTATTGGCACTAAGATGAGTCATACATGATAGCCATTTAGAGTTCAATATCTTTCTCATATTTCCAAGGAACTGCCAGTCTCTGTACTTGACTGGTGAATGGTGTCTGATTTGGCACATTGCAGTATAAACAGTTCCAGCTTCATAAATCACATTAAGTACAAATCTGCATAATGCCTTTACTAGGGATGTTTCAGCTCAGATTTCAGAGTCCTAGTTGGTACATAGCTAGGATTTATGTACAATGAGCAGCTCTTAACATCAGAATGCATGACAAAAATGGAATAAACTAGGAGTTGACAAATTCTATAGTTACAATCTTGTCCCCAACTATTGCAAACATAGGAGTCACTTCATCTTTATAGAATCATAGAATTTAGAAGGGATTGAAGACATTTAGCACTTAGGAATAGCACTTAGACTTATAAAGTGTCCCATAGTGCTTTATAGCACTGTGTGGTTTACAATTACCTTATCTGGCTTTTCAGTTTACTGACCTCAGAAGGATGGAATGCTGAGTCAACTTCATGCCCCATCAGGGTTGAACTTCTGGCTGCGGGCAGAATTAGCCTGCAATACTGCATTCTAACCACTGCACCACCAAGGCTCATTTCGTTGTCTGACGCAGGGAATCTAAAGCTAGAGATGGCTTGTCCTTAAAGATGGCCATCAGTAAAAGTCTGAATTATCTGAAGACCCAATTATGCATTTTTACCATCTAAGTTTCCATTTGTTGTAATAAGACTTTTCTGTTCCTATAATTGAAATAACTCGTTAGTTTTATTTTATTTTATTTATTTTATTTTATGAGATAGAGAGATAAAGTTTCCCCTTTTTCTGAGGGCAGTTTTGAAGAACATTGTCTTTTCTGCCTGCATCTTGATCCACATTAATTCCAGTCCATCAGTTTGAGCACAGGCTATGATTAATCACTCCTAATACAAAGATTGAGTTCAAACACCTCAGTAAGTTATAAAGTTGCTTGTTTGATTATGCTTCAGTGAATTCTATGACTCCAGTCATAGTACTTTTTGTAAACTGTGAAACTAGCGATGTGTGAATCAAATCAAAACCTTCTATTAAGAACAAACTATCAAGATATGTCTAATATGATGTATCTTATATTTTCAATTGTGAGCACCTGCTTTTTAAATATGAATGAGTTTGTGTGGGTCTGCTTCATATATAATAATATAGAGGAAAATTTGGAGAATTGAAACTGATTTGAGGTCTACACAAATTTCAGGGAGCGTCCCTTAGAACAGGGGTGTCAAACTTGCAGTGTCATGTTGTCGTCATGTGACATATTGTGACTCCCCCCCCTTTGCTAAACCAGGGGTGGGCATGGCCATCATGTGACACATCTGGCCCGCAGGCCATGAGTTTGACACCCTTGCCATAGGCAGTCAAATATGCCTTTTTCTGTGGTTTCTGTGATTGGGCAATTGAAGCCCTGCTCCTTTTTCACGTATTCTAACTATCCAATTCCACACAATGACACACATAAAAACAGGTGATGCCTTGATCACACAGTTGTGGCCACAGCCTCAACTTTTTTGACTTCTCTCTCTGGAATGATGATTAGGATAGCAGACTTAACAGTGCAAAGAGTTGAAAATTAATGAGCCACCAATTGTATTAAGAAACATTTTATTAACAAAACGGTAAATTCCACTTGCTTAGCATTTCCAATAATGGATAAATTGGCCTTGCAACAATTAAAAAAAATTGTAAATATCTATCACAGAAAGCACTATAAGGTTAAGGGCTTCTGACCTTTTTTTTTAATATTTTGGGAATGAATAATTTCACATATTCTTTTAGTGTTTTGTTAAAAAAAAGACAACACAATACGGTAATAAAAAAAACCAACCCATAGCCGTCTCATCCCAGCAGAATCCTAAGCGTGTTTATGCAGAAGTAGTCCCAATGACTTAAATAGGACCGATCCCTTCCCCCTTAATTATGCATAGGATTGCAGCATTAGTCAAACAAATTAGATTATTATAGAGATGGTATTAATGAATTCGTTAAGCAATTTTGAAAAAAAGGAACAGTGTTTTAATATAGCTACTGCAAACATTTGATAAATGCAAACACTTCGCTCATTATTAAATCACAAAATCAACAAGGAAGTACAGGAGTAACTCCTCAAAAAACAAGTTGAGATATCTTTGCTAGAAGTAGCAATCTCCCATAACTTACCCCTTAAAGTAAGTATGTTAATCGTTTGGGGGGGAAAGCTGGGTAACAAAGTGAGTATATGAAGTCACATGTTAACCTTGCCATCAGTGAATACCAAAGCTTAAATTCTCTCTTTCTCCTGATTATCAATATCCATTCTTCACTGATGGCTTGTCAGGTTTCTGCCATGGTTATAATGCAGGATGAACCTATTCCTGCCCTCCCGTCAGCAAAAGGTGGTAGATATAAGGACAATTGGCCAAACAATTTCAGATTATCTTGAGCACAACATACCCTTCAGATAGTCACATGCATCCTTTCTTCCCTCATAAGCCCTTGATACAAAGCACATTATACAAATCATTTAGCAGTGTTCTACTGTATTTCTAAAGTATTGCTCTGTTGAAAACCAGTTCCCAGTCTTTTGCCATAACAGCAGCAAACAGCATACAAGAAAATACAGTGCCTTGTTGATTAAAGCTAACTTTGAATTCCTTTTTTCCTGTCTGTAAAGTGTGAACAATTCTACTCCTCCCAGGAGGCCTTCTAGGATAAGGCGGATTTTTTACTGAACTATCTTTCCATGTAATGTACTTGTATCTCTCTAAGTAAGATGCTACAGAATGACATATCATTGGGAACCCAGTGCAGCAGTCACTTTGTTGTGGTTAAAAAAAACAAACAAACTTGCAAATCTGTAACGTAAGCATGTATATAAATCAGAATGTTTGTAATGTTTATACATATATCTTTGCAGAGAATCTTAGATTTTTTTTTTTTACCAAACCATTGTACTCATTACCTTAGAAGAAGAAATTCTATTCTATTCAAGCTTAGGGTAAGAACTAGGTAAATAAAAACAAGTTAAAAGGAGAATCATTCCTCATTTGACAAAAGGTGCAACTTTTGTTCTTGTTTTGTACAGTTTACGTTGAGAACATTAGTATTTTTCCTAATTCAGGGTTGCTTTAGTGAGAGGAGCTAGAGTACTTTAAAGGGCAGATTTCTGAATTTCTTTACCAACCAACTCTCTAATGATATACAAATAAAAAGCAAATGATAATAAAGGTTTAGGTGAAAGATATCATGGAATTCAACCTTTTTCTCAATTCCCGGACAAGTAGCCAGAAAGTTGAACTAGAGTGTAAAGGTCACTTAAATCAGCAGTTGTTGGGTTTAATGGGGTAGGAAGAGAAAGGAGCTGAAATCACGTAATTGTGATCGATCTTGCTAATGTATCATAGGAGAGGATAGACAATTGGAGAAGAAAATTATGAAGTTTATATCTATATATATTTGCTTTCTAAAGTCCACTTCTTTCATACAAACTACTAAAACTGAACTGCAAAAGAAGAGAGGCTGTACAAGTTAAGAAGAAAATTAGCTGACTCTTATATACATTCATACACATCCTGTTTAGTATATTTACTACACTGTAAATTAAAATCAAACCCAGGAAGGAAGGGAAGAAGGAAGGGAGGGAGGAAGAAAGGAAGACAAGAAGGGAATAAAAAGTGTGGCAGTTTCTCATGGCTGTAAAAGTAAACAGAAATGTTGGTTGCTCCAGATGTCATAAAACATTCTATACCTAGCAACACTTAGAACATTGAGTTTACCAAAAATGGTTGAAGAGCAGATATAGTTTGCATTTCTATACAACAGGCTAGAAAACATCACTTATCACAGTCCAGAAAGCACATATAGATGTGTTTTTAATATAAACATAAGTAATAACATACTAAGCGTGCATGATTTTTTTAAATTCCAATGATCGCATCTATGCCCTCAGTTTAGGATTTGTTGGTAATGGTGTGTGAAAATAAGCCTTATATTTCATGTATTTTGTTTCTTTGTTTATTGTTATTTTTGAAAATAAGGCCGCTATATTTTTTTCCTCACAACCAGAAAGGGGCTTTTTTCAAAAATGTTTTCTTCTTCTGTTTTTAAATGTGGTTTATTCAGAAAAGCCAGCACTTTACTTCAAACCCAAGCTCCAATCATTGTTTTGTTGCACCAGTTGGCAAGCTCAGTTTCAACCTTTGCTTCTTGAGGGCTTGTGTCAAATGGCAAAGTCTTGTCAGGTAATCAGATTGACTTACTCCTCAGGAAAGTGCTAGCACTTTGGTTAAATCCAGACTCGTAGGTAGCTTCTTTACTGTGGGTGTGTGCATGATTTCATCTTTTCTTTATTTCAGTTTGTCACAATTTGTGTTGTGCTGGGTGATGTTTTGGAGTAATACTCTTTGCCTTATGAGTGTGCAGTAGTACCAACATCTTCTTCAGAAACATTCCAGCAACATAAAGATGGCAGAGTAAATGAAAACACTGTGAACGTAAGGGGGTTTACTGATTCCTGTTTCAGAGAAACCAGAGTATGAAATGCTTATTTCATTTTTGTCATTCCTTGTTTTGTTAAAAAGTCTTTCCTTTCTATTTGCATTCCCCATATTCCTTTCCCCATTTTTTAAACTTTGTATGTGCTTCATAAAAAGTAAAGTAAATAAGTTTTGTTTTATGTCTCAGATAAAATGAAGACTATTTCTATACAATTGTTCTTTTCAGTTGTTGGGATCAGACATAGTACTCCTTATCCTTGTTTTTCTTATTTTTGCTGGAGCTTTTAGAGCTGTTGGGTTGCTTTTCCTTAATCACAGCCCCGTTGGACTGTGCTGAGTTACTGATGTAGTTTCGACTCTCATCAACATGATAGGAGCCTTCATCTCGGTTCCTGTACTTGTACATAGCGTAGAGGAGGATGAGAATGCACAGAGCAGCTGCTGCTACAATCCCAACCACCATGCCAGTCGTGCTGCTGGATTCCCGAACCACCTCTTCTGAACTTGGGTATCCTCCCCGTCCTGGTTTGGTGGGACTTGCTGTAAGCAGATGATGGGGAGAAAAAAAAATATGTAACACAAAGTAGAAAATCACCTAAACATTTTTTAACTGTAACACTATTGCTTTGGAAAGCTGGTTTCACTTTAGGATTCTGGAATCAATCCAGGAAAGTTTCTCTCTGCTCCATACCCACCATTCCTCAAGGAACTATCTGGTTCAGAGAATCAACTTTACATTATGCTGATCTGACAACCTAGAACTTTCTAATCTTTTTAGAAAAGGCATTTACTGCAATCTTTCAAAAACTGCACAATTTCATTATGCTACTGGAGAACAAATATTAGATTCTGCAAGTCTATTGCATATGATCTTCTGACGCTTATTAAAAAATAAAAATCTTGAAATCAGTAAAATAATCATTAACATATGAATGCTTATACATGTAAAGAAAGCATTTATTACTGGTGGAAATATAACGTGAGGAATAAATATTCTATCACAGCATCTACTTAGTTTGGAGGTGTTACTTGGAACCCCGACACCTACAAGGGTTCGAGGTATATCTGGGCAGATTAAACCCATTAATCCGCTGGTGTATGAAACAAAATGTAAGATTTTTTATATATGTCTCGTATTCCTTTTCTACATGTTATGAAGAGTAGTCCGCCCTTTTGGTACAGTTTAATGTGTTATTGAATTGATAGTTCTTGTTAGTAGCCATAGAGGGGAACTGTATAATTGTATAAAAAGAGAAACTGAACAGGAATTTTGAGTATGTATGTATGTATGTATGTATGTATGTATTTTTTTAAAAAAACACAAGAAAACTAAGAAATGAAAGTGGATAGGGGTAAGAAAAGAGTAAGAATGGCTTGGAAAAGGTGAAAAGATGATAAAAAAGAGTGTGCACCACATATTTTAGGGAGGAAAAGAGACGGGAAACCCTTGAAAGAAAGGGCATACTCAACCAAAGCATTTCCAGTGAAGCAAAGGAGTTCCATCAAAGAAGAAAAGTGTAAGAGAGGAAAAGAAAAGCACAGCAGTGCATGTGGGGGAGGAAGAAGAGGGACCGGTGCTAAGAAATAAGCAAGTATACCTGATAAATGTTGGGGCAAGGGAGGCAATTTTACAATTTAGAAGGTGAACTGCATGAGGAAACTCCCAATATTAATTTCAGCCCTGAGGAAAGCAACAATAGACAACTGCATCCACTTTGCTACCATTATCACTATTTTTCTCCTCTTTCGCCTCCCTTCTTCCATCCTCTCAAATATTCAGCATGAAGAATAGCCACTGTTTTTATTCTAGGTCTCAAAACTCTCTTGTTCTCTGCTCTTCTTTGCTTTAGCTACTTAATGAACATGGGTATTAAATGTATTTCTTTCCAGTCTAATAAACTTTCAGCTCTGACATGCACTTTGCCCTGCACCTGTGTTTTGGCCTGTCCCACTGCCCTCTCCAGAAGAGATCCATGAGTCATATTTAAAATGTCTTCCAATGCTCAGTAAGATAGTAACAGGTGACAGGGCCCTTCAGGTGATACTTTTCTGAGGATGCCATTTACTTTTCTGAGGATGCCATTTACTTTTCTGAGGATGCCATTTACTTCTTGTTGAGGATGCCCCAACAAGAAGTAAAGAAAGTTTTGGCTGATGAAGCAGTATGACATCCACTTCAGCTTAGTAAGTTTCCCAACAACATGCTTAGGTAATTATCTACCTTAAGTCTACATAGATTTTTCTCAGGTTTTCTCTTCTAGGATTTTCTAGCCAGCAAACTCTAAGCTTCCATTTCTAAGTTTAGGATGAACAAGGGTGGTTAGAAACCACATCTTTCTTTTAATTTAATTCTTCATTCTATGCCCAGCATTATGTGGAAATTCATCTGAGCTGGATAAGTCAACAATTGTTTCATAATTCGCTGTGACAGGATAACTCTATAGGAACAGCTATAGAAAATGAAAAAAGGAGATTTATCATGCTGAATGTGATTCTGGAAATTACTTTCTGTTCAAGGAAGAATGGAACATGCTGAAAAGAGATGATGCTACCTGACAGGCTAAATATCATCTTTTGAATGTAGGCATTTTATGCAAATGCTGTCAATTAGATTTCAATTAATTGGCAGTAAAAAAAAACAACAACTTTCAAACCTCTTTTACAATAAAATGTTCCACTGAATACCAGGTATAAAGATATAAAACTGAAAATTTTAATTTTTCTTAAAAATAATCTGAAACTGCTGGCATTGTTTCACTTTAAGCAACGTTTCACAATCATCTCACTCCATCTGTTTCAAGAAGACAGAACAACTTAATTAACTTGAAGCTGTTCCTGGCATTGTCAGAGTAGTAGCTTCTAATATCGGCTGTGGGAAATGGGGTGGAAACTGCAATGAAGACACTGTTTTGTTTTGTTTTTTCATTGCCTTAATAAAAGAAAAGTAACTTTTTCAATATTATCAATATTGGTTGTTTTTCACAACAACATATCTAGTATAAAGAATGCTCCAGAAATACTATATGAATGTAACCATGGATTGGACATTTTCAGCGGCAAATTCATATCTACAGAATAAAAAGAAGGGAAGAGTTTTTGTAATAGCCATGTCTATGATGGGGGAATGGTTATGGTCAAACCAGTCAGTGTGTGAAACAGTAGTGTGTGATTGCACCATTGTGATAAGAGCCCTCCGTTTTCTATACATACATTGTGACAATGCACGCCATTTCAAAGGGGCACAGCAACTGCAGATGCTCCTACTTGAGTGTTACTTTTACTGAAATGATGGAAAAATATAGTTGCCATAAATAATAAGATACATAATACATAAAGAAGAAACTAGTCTCTTTAGTGCCAGTTGTGCCACTTGGAGTTTTTCTTCATGTGTCTGAAATAAACTGTAAATGTTATGTACATCAGTTTTTCAACATTCCTGAGAAGCTGTTCTACGATGTTAGAGCTACTCCAGTGCTACAGTAAGTCTGCACTTATATTATCCAACCCATATACCTGACAGTTTAACTTCAATGAATGCACTGTAACTGAAGTAATATGAACCTTGTTGCAGTCATTAAACTGTCAAGCAAGTATGAATCAGACTTTGATTAAATTTGGTCACAGGATACTCACACAACATCTGTTTAAAAACAGCAGTCTACTTTGGTTTTCTACGTGATTTAACTGTTACATCCTTTCCTGAGAAATAGGAAGAATTGCAATTGATAATTATTTTGCAATTTGGCTGATAGAAGATGCTTGCAAAATAATTCTCATAGTTTCCTGTATACAAACATATTTTCAGGCCATGAAAACTTATTCCTTAAAAGGATTGCTGCTAACTTCCTGGCAGCAATTCAATGAACACCGAGCAGTGTCTGTCAACATATCTTTATTACTCTGGGAGAAAACCACTATTTAAAAGACTGCATTATTGTATGTTGAAAAGAAACCAAAATAATATCAATACCTTATTATTGTCCAAGCAATGGCAGATGAAAAACTGGTAACTAGTCCAGTTCTATAGATTTAAGATGATAAAATGAACAGATTGGAAAGAATCTCTTGTGACTGTGATAGAAAGGAACACCTGCAAGTACTAAAGCTATTTGTTTGGCTGTGTGGATGGTTTGGCTGAGGGTTAAGTGGAAAGTCATACAATTTAGTTTCTGAGAGTGGAATGAAAATATTAATAAACAGGCATTCTGTCTACAATGCTTTATTTTGCATATCATCAGTGAGATGGGTATGCTGCACTTGTTTTCCTTCAGCATTCTCTCTCCACTCACCACTATTATGCAACCTTCTGAATTATACTGTAGACCCTATTGGGCGGAATTGTTTTGTGTATTCCTGTTTGCATTTCTGCAGCCACGAAATAACTTATGCAGAACAGTCACACTTGTTTAGACTTTTCCACTACATATTACAGGCTTATTATAATTCTTGGCAGTACTTTCAGGGGAAAGAAAGAAAGAAAAAAAGACTGTTGCCAATGTCCATTGTTCATTAATGCTGTGAAAAGAAAATGGGAATTGCAGATTCCTGGAGTGTTTGAGAATTGAGATTAGCAAAAGCTTTTATTAACAAAAATACAGTTTAAGACCTTTTCTTGGTTCATATTCATGCTTTTGCATATATCAAATGGAAATGGGGGGATTAGAAAATTATTCACAAGATTACATACATTTTCTCTGCCTATTTACTCATCAACTTTTATATGGGGGTATGAGTGGAATTGCTTATTAGTATAGTCTCTGGTAGGCTTTCAATCTGGGAGCAGTTGGAAACCAAAAAGCTTTCTGAGCTGTATCACCTTATTTAAACTTCATTTCATATGGACAGTTATACTCCAGGACTTAGCATTACATGTCTACAATATATATCATCTGATGATTTCGCCTTTATACTGTTACTGAAAACTTTAAATAGAGTTGGGGCAAAATTATGATACTAGATAGATTTAAGTCTTAGGAGAGGGAATTACTCCTTATCTTAAAAAAAAGGAACTAGGAGCTACAAAATCTCCCCCCCACTCTTATTGGTATTTGTGATTTTGGAAATTAGCATTTTGAAGCAGGGAATATAAGTGATGATTGATTGCTGATATATATAGGTAATGCTGGAAAGAGCTGGAGTAAAAGACAGCACTGAGGCACTGATCCTAGCAGCATGATCACAGGCACTAAGCACCAGATGCATAGAAGCAGGAGTCTACCTTACAACTACAGACAGGACACAAGGTAAAGACTATACAGAGAGGGGATGAACATCCTTGGAACACCTTTGGGATGAACACCCTTAGTGTGGGAGTAGGAATGGATTTCCAGAGGAAAAAATTGCAGACTACAGACCCAGGAGCACTACTCAGGTGACCCTCAGAACACAGATAAACTTCCAAATGCTTCAATGACCCTCTAAAAGGATGCAGATTACCAGCTGTCTGCAAGGAATATAAATCCTTCCATTGTCCACTACCCTGTCAGAGCTGAAGAAGCTTCTTGGATGAGAAGTGAAACATCTTCATAAGAAAAAACAAAAAGTCCAGTTGCCTCCTGAAAAAGTGCCTTTGGGACAACCATGACCTGGATGACTGAGAATGAATGAAATACTGTAAGTGATGGTTCCAACTCTTTTTGGTTCTGTCTCACCTCCAGCTTGTTTTAGCTCTGCTATCCCTAAGGGAATATAGACCTCAACAAAATTTTGCTCCTTACTTCAGCTTTAGGTTTATTGTATGTAAGTAACAGAGAGAAGGAGAGGAAAATGCAGTCGAAGTAGTGAAATGAAAGTTTAGTCCAAGGAAAACCGTGAATCGACTATACTTTCTTGAATTTCTAGTGCAGAGGTACTTTCTTGTGCAGTTAATCCACTAGTTAAACATCTAGTTATGAATATTTTTTGAATTTCCTGATATTCCTAGGAAATTAAGCCTTCTGTTGGATTCCTAATAAAAGAAGTATCTTAAAAGACCACCTTGTGTTTACTTTGGAAATTACAAACATATATTCTCCTTTTTTGGAGGTGATTAAGAAAAGAATTCATAGAACCTGGCAATGATGGATTAACTAGATTCCTTGAACTGAACAAGAGTTGGCATCAATGACCTTTCTAATTCTATGAATCTAGAATATGGAAATAACTTTCTGCTACTGTTTCTTAAACAATCTCGACTAGATAGATTAATAATCTGCTATAATATATAATTTATCATTTGGACGTTTGATGATATCTATGGGGAAGAAGCTGGCATACACTTGGAATGGCTTTGAAAATTCAACCTGTCAACATCAGTTTGATTATCTATACATGCATACTTCTTTATTAGCTGGAAAATACTGGAGGAAGAGCAATAGCACTTACAGTAGATTTATATACTGCTACATAGAGCTTTACAGCACTTTCTGAGTAGTTTACAATGTCAGCATTTTGCCCTCAACACTTAGGTCCTCATTTTACTGACTTCAGAAGGATGGAACGCTGAGTCAACCTTCAGCCCTGTTGGGATTGAGCCCCTGGCTGTGGGCAGAGTCAGCCTGTAATACTGTATTCTAAACACTGCACCAGCAGGAATCTCAGACTCACAATTTTTTTTTGAAGACCTTCTAATAGTTATCGTTATAAATAATCAGCAGGGATTAAAAGGTCACTGTTGAATGCATAATGAATTCAATTCATAAAGGAAGCAAAAATGTACACATATCAGTCTGGTTTTATTATGCCTATCAAATAAGAAAACTGAACATGGAAGAAATAAATCTGTAATGGAAAAGAATACAATGATATAAAAATGACAGCAGTGTCTCAATCATATCAGGATCAGGAAGAGGAACTGAGAATTATCTCCATGGGAGTGACTTTGGTTGTAGATAAGAGAAATTATTTCTGGTCTACTGATTTACCTTAACCACTTTCCATGCTCAAATACTGGAATATATCCTTATTATTCAAACCCATATTTGAGGAGATGTGCTCAAGAAGCAGGAACTACAGATTTTTTCTCCGTACATACCGAGTACATACAGACAGGAATGGAAAGTCTGTAATCTAAGAGCAAAGAATGGTCAAGAGTATGATTGGATTTTTCTCTCTGTAAATACTGTTTGTGTGATATCTTTGTGTATTCCAATGTAAATTGTACTTCATATGATTTGGTCACTTTTTATTCTGGCTTTATTATGCACTGCTTGATTAGCAGGCTTTGTCTCCATTACATTTTCATTTCCTATATTTCTTGCAAGTCACATCTTTGCATTCAATATTTATTGAAAGGCAAAGGCACAGCAAGCAAAATCAGAGATGATAGACAAGGACTTGCTGGCAGTGACAATCCTGATAGGCTATTTCTCCCAAGGAATGATACTATGTCTTACTTCTATATAAATCAACAAAATTAATAAATCAGCACAACCTATATTAAACTATAAATCAGCAATTATAGAAATATAGATGCGGACTTTTATGTTAATTTAAGTTTCTACTATACATCAAAAACACTTATCCATAAGCATTCACATCTGGTAAGTGGCATTATTATCTCTGCATCTATGACAACTTACCAAAAAGAACACTGCTTGTGATGACAACAAAAAGATGAAGAGCTGTCTCCCCCACTCTTACCCCAGCTGCTGCGCTCTAATGCAGTATGCCTGTATCTCCCTCTCTTTCTCCCTCTCCCTCTCCAGTGGTGTGTTGCTACCGTTTCCAGGGGTGGCGGGAGGCTCCGCCCACCCACCCGGCCGCTTCTGCGCGTGCCCATGAGCGAACTGGTAGCCATGGGTTTTGAAACTCGCCCCTGAGGGAGAGGGATGGGGTGGGTTTCAAAACCCATTGCTACCGTTTTGCT
>JANHZT010010421.1:29325-60033 GCA_032468215.1 Stegonotus admiraltiensis
GAAAGAGAAATGAATTTGTATCTTTCTACAAGATACCTAACCAATGACCTTAAGTAAAGCCATCTTGGTTTGTATCAGCGATTTTAACTAGTTGTAATGATTCTTGTTAGAAAGCTCTACCTTGTGGTCCCAAAATTTGTTATGGGGGAGAGGTTTAAATGTCTGGCAGCTCAGAAAATGGAAAGATTTCAGCATCTTCTCCTAGCCAGCAGATGCCGAACGGTGTTTTGTTGAGCTCCTACATTATTTCCATTAGGACTGTGATTTTGCAATGAGTGCTGCAAAGCTCCTTTATAAGAGCTGGGAAATTTAAGAAAAATAAACAATGGTGCAAGAAAGATAAGGCTATGGTACCTGTAGATCTGTGGGGATTTAGGCTTTGTTTTTCAACCAGCTGTCACTCAGGAAGTAGCATTTCTAGATCACGACGATTTCTACTTTTCCAATTTTCGAATAAGAGCATTGTAGGCTCTCACAGAATCCCTTCAGCTGGCCAATGAAGGAGTCCCAAAATCAGCCTTTTCTCTCTCTGGCCTTTCCTTTAATTCCATTTTTGCTTTAGCATCATGTCAGAATTCTGTCCCTTCAAAATCTGGTGCAGGAAAGGGAAGCACCAAGTGCTGGAGACTGAGAGAAATTCCCTTTAATGGGAAACGACCCATCCCTCTTTGATATTTTGGGCAATCAAACCAGAAGAAAATAAGCTGAAGTCCTGTGCAGGGATGCTAGATTTTGAAAATGTGATGGCTAATTTTATCTGCAATCAGCTCTGTTCTGCAAACAGGGATGAAAAGGCTAATTGACACTTAATCCTTTTTTATCTGGGCATCACAGAGATTAAGTCCTAGAGCAGCACTGCAAATCTAGGGACGCCTGAGGAATTTCACCTCCATTTCTCTTTTTACTTTTCAGCATTTATGAACAAGAGAAAGTATAAAACATAGGGAGAAAGGGATGGAAAAATGAGCCTCTCCTAACTCTGTGCATGATGGCAGTTCCGGTCAGATCACTACAAAGATTTTATTATTATTATTATTATTACAGGCAGTCCTCAACCTACGACCATAATTGAGCCCCAAATTTCCATTGCTAAGCGAGACAGTTGTTAAGTGAATTTTGCTCCATTTTACAACCTTCCTTACCACCGTTGTTAAGTGAATCACTACAGTTGTTAAGTTAGCAGCACAGTTGTACAGTGAACCTGGCTTCCCTGTGGACTTTGCTAGCCAGGTGGTTGCAAAAGGGGACGACACGACCCTGCAATACGGCGATCGTCAGAAATATGAGCCAAGCGTCTGAATTTTGATCACGTGACATGGGGCTGCTGCAGAGGTCGTAAGCCTGAAAAGCGGTCATAAGTCATTTTTTTTCAGTGCCATTGTAACTTCAGTCACTAAACAAATGATTGTAAGTCAAGGACTACCTGTATTGACCAATCAGTTATTTACAAGGAGTGACTGCCAATTACTTAGGGTGTGACAGGGATCCCCTCAGAAACAGTTGTTCCCTGTTTTACTGGGACTCTTCTAGTTACAGTTAAAGGTCTAGTGCAGGGGTCTCCAATCTTGGCAACTTTAATATGTGAATGGGTTACAGTAGACCAGGGATCTCCAATCTTGGCAACTTTAAGACTTCTGGACTTCAACACCCAGAATTCCTCAGCCAGCTTTGCTACTGTAACCCATTCACATATTTTTTAGGCATGTTTCAGTTTCAAGACATAAGGGTTAAATAATGTTTAAGAAATATGTTCCAGACGCATGCATTTTGATACTGCTGCAGGGATTATCAAATCATATATTAGATGAGAGCTTGACATTATTCAAAGCGCCAGAAAATGAGTTTTGTCATGTAAATTAGATTACAAGGACATTCCATTTGATGCAAGTCTTGTCCCATTTATTTTAATGGGCTTGCAGTATATTGCACGGAGAATTGCAAAGGAGGGCTGAAGTGTAATACATTAAGGACATATTTCAGGTTCTCCTCATTCTGGTAACTTACCATAAGAGAAGAGCGACCAGTTAGGTCAGGAGTGCCCAACTTTGGCAACTTGAAGACCTGTGGACTTCAACTCCCAACATTATCCCAGTCAACGATGCTAAATCCAATGGTTCCAGGTCACTCAATTACAGACCACAGAGCTGCACTTTATGTTAATCCAGTGGTATTTGTTATTGCTTAAGATAAAGAACACATTAAACCAAATTCAACATGTTTATTTAAATAAGAACAGGAAAAAAATGACATCTGGCCTAAAAGCAGGAGGAAGGAAAACATTAAAGAGCCAGCTGGAACAATGTGGTTTTTAAGAAGATCTCTGCATAAGAAGCTTTCTTGCGATATTGCCTTTTATTGGACTGTGCTGTTTGCAGAAAGATGAGGCTACAGGTTGTTTTCTACGTACAACCAGGGGTGAAATGCTCCCGGTTCGGACTGGATCACCCGATCGGGTAGCGATGGAAGCGGGTGGTTCGGAGAACCGGTAGCAAAAATCCCTGCCCCTCCCCGCATTGCCCAGCTGAGCCGCGCAATCATCAGAGGATTTTTTTTATATTTTTAAAAGCATTTTTTCTACAACCTCTTTGGCTGAAGAGGTTATAGAAAAAATGTTTTTAAAAGGGAAAAAAGCCTCTGCCGATCAGGCAAGTCAGCTGGGATCGTCAGAGGCTTTAAAAGTATTTTTAAACAACCTCTTCAGCTGAAGAGGTTGTAGAAAACATGGTTTTAAAAGTAAAAAAAAAAAAAGTTGGCCGCACCCACTCAGTCATATTACCCCCACCACCAAGCCACGCCCAACCAGTAGTAACAAATTTTACATTTCACCCCTGGTTAGGGCCAACTTAATATTGGGATGGAACATTCTTTCTAGGACCCACCAGATGACACAGCATCACTAAGGAGAACCAGACCATGCCACTCTGCTAGATGTACTCTGATGGGCAGGAACTATGAGAGATAGGTGGAGCTAGAAGTAGATACTTTTAGGTATCATTGGGGCTGGAATCTGCCATCTGTTTTCCATGTCCTAAGGGAAGCTATTGGCAATATCCACTTTCATAAAGTAAAGGGGTTCATAAAGACTCAAAGGCAATGGCTTCACAGTATCTATACCTGCCCTTTGAACATCATCCCTATAGAAGTCAGTCTTGCTCCCTTGTTGCACATTTAACAAGAATTAAAATACCAAATAAGTAGGAAAAAAAGAAAATAAAAAGGACTGTACGTTTTCTGACTCCCTCCTCTTTTATACATCAGCTAATTTGTAATATTTGTAGACATATAGCTTGCTGTGAATATTTTTTGTATTATTTATGGTTGACTACAGGTGGTTAACAAATGGAATGAATGAATGAATACTACCAGGAAGTTTGGCAGAGAAGTAGACCAAAATTACTAACAGAGATTAAAGGCAATTTAAGGATGTGATTATTGGTCATTCCCTACCTGGTCCGATACTGCAACCACAAACCAAACAGTCAGCAGTATTAATTCTTGCAATATTATTATTTAGCAGATTGCATTCTCACATTAGCTACATTTTCTAAATAAAAAGAAAATTATGGCATATTTACTTATTTACAATACTGTTTATAAACATTGCATTGTTTAAACTTCCTGCTGTATTTTAAAGTAGCAAAATACATGAATAATATTTCAAATGTTTGATTTTTAGTGCTTTTCCAAGCCCCTCCATGTAATAAAATAACAGCAGCTATTTAGCTATCACTTCTTTCTTCTATTCTGAACACATTATATTCCTGAGCCATAAGATAAATTTGCTGAAAACTAATATCTGGTTTTTAAAAAAGAAAAGAGAGAGAGAAAAAAAAATAAAGTAACATAAAACGATTGGATTTCTAGCAGAAAACAACAGGGTATGAAAAATTAGGATGGAGTTCATGTGGAAAAAAAATTTCATTTCAGGAGGCTAGATTAACTGAGCAATTTTCTCACCAAGACTGTGTAATTTAAATTTAATTTACTGAGTGTGAAGCTGATCTCTCTGACTGGCTGCTGAGACTTGTAGTAGAAAGAAAGAAAGAAAGGAAGGGGAAAAAAAAACCCCTCAGATATGTCACATTAATCAATCCCATTCTTCAGCTTTCTTTTCCCCTTGCTTATAACCTTTTTTATACACAATAAAACTAAACCAAATACAACAGCATTAATCTCATGTTACTGCTTGACAGTTTTTCACTTGGAGAAATGGGTTCTGTACTGTTGAAATACATCCTCTACTTTTCAAGGAGAGAAGAAATTACAGGTTTGCACTAATTAGATTTGCTTTCTAAATCCATATTTAAATGTGTACTTTCACCTAACTTTTATAAAGCTATTCTGGTCCATTTAAATTGCCAGTAATAGCACAACACTGTCAGAATATGTATCAACTCTAACAGGTAATCTGGTTTTGATTCACAATAATCTGAAAAATCAAGGTGGGATAATATTTTCATATTGGAATTTGCAAAATTTTACATTTCCCAGGCACATTAAGGAAAAGTAGAAACTATGTAGGCAGGCATTTGGTTTAAAATGTTTCCTACCATCCACATCTTTGTTTGCCTTCCCTAGCTGGGGCTCAATACCCTGTTCATTCAGACCTCCAAATTACTCTATCAAGATTTTATTTTACTTTAAAATTTATACCATATTTTTCAGTCAGTTGTTCAAGGTGCTCCCCCTTCCTAATTTTCCCCGTAACAACCCTGTGAAGTCAGCTGGGTTTGAGAGAGTGACTGATTCAAGGTCACAAGTGAACTTTTATGGGTGTCCTGTTTATGAAACCAACACCTTAGCTCAGTGATGGCTAACCTTTTTGCCATCGCGTGCCAGGAAAGAGGGAGGCGGGGGAGATTTGCGCATGCATGTGCCCGCACCCATAATTGTATGTGCCCCACCACATGCATACAAGTGCGACCCCCCTTCCCCCTCCTCCTGGCACGCGATGGCCCGGTAGGCCCATTTTTCTTTCTCACCTGGCTCCAGATCCTCTCTCTGCATCTGGGGAGGGCAAAAACAGCCTTCCCCACCCCCTTGGAGGCCAGAAGTTGGGAAACGGGCCATTTCGGGCCTCCGAGGGGATGGGGAAGTCTGTTTTCACCCTCCCCAGATGCAGAGAGAGGATCTGGAGCCAGGTGAGAAAGAAAAACCGGCCTTCCCCCCCCAGGCCCTCTTCTGGTGGGCCCAAAAGAGCTGAAAATCAGCTGATGGAGCTGAGCTGGTGTGCCAGGCAACATGGCTCTGCGTGCCACCTGTGGCACGTGTGCCATAGGTTCGCCATCACGGCCTTAGCTACTTTGCCGCATGAAACACTACCAAGTTATCTGCTTAATAAATCACAGAATCCGTAACTGTATTTACCTACTTTGGTATAACATCAAGTATATTTCAACTCATTTATATTAGTCTATCTACTGTTCCTTCCAGCATTTTGAGAAATGCTTAATGTATACCTGACACATTTTGAAATACTACCTCAACTGAGGATATTAAAGTAAGACAATTTATGCATGTTAAGACATTTATACATCAGTGGAATGAATACTGTGATTTGATCTCATCTCACCATCTCTTTACATGCATTTCAGTATCCTTCTGGAAATTTGATCCTTGGTTTCTTTTATCTAGTGTTGACATTTTATTCATAAAACAAAAGAAATACAGAAATGATTATCTCCAAGGAGTAATGAAGATTATATTGTTATTATATATTTCCTTTGCATGTACTAAAATTGTATAGTCTCCTGCCCAGAAGATAGGCCCTTTGTGCCTTCTTTCTACCAGTGATTATTTGAGCCATTGTAAAAAAAGAAAGAAGGAAGGAAGGAAGGAAGGAAGGAAGGAAGGAAGGAAGGAAGGAAGGAAGAAAGAAAGAAAGAAAGAAAATATTAACTTTATCAGTATTCCCTCTCCCTGGAAGCTTAAATACAAGTAGTCCTTGATTTACAACCATTCATTTAGTGACCATTCAAAGTTACAACACAACTGAAATTAGTGACTTATGACTGGTTTTCACACTTACGACCGTGGCAGCATCCTCATGGTTGTGTAATCAAACTTTGAGTGCTTGACAGCTGCCATGTACTTATGATAGTTGCACTGTCCTGAGGCTATGTAATCACTATTTGTAATCTTCCCAGCTGGCTTCTGACAAGAAAAGTGAATGGGGGAAGCAAGTTTCACTTAACAACTGCACAATTTACATAACAAATGCAGTGATTCACTTAACACTGTGGCAAAAAAAGGTCATACAATGGGGTACAACTCACTTAACTGTTTTGCTTAGCAACAGAAATTTGGGGCTCAATTGTGATTGTAAGTCAAGATCTACCTCCCTATTTTGCAAGATCCAAAATTCAAGTCACAGATAAATACAATAATCTCACAATAATCTCACTCAATTCACGCAACTGAATTGTTTTATTTAGGCTACCCAATGTGATTCTGGACAGTGTTCAGGATAGAAAGCAAACAATAAATCAAAAGAAAAAACCCTACCACATAACAGTAGACAAAACAATATATAATACAAAATAAAAGTGGCTGTAGTGAACAATTTGTTTATTTACTCCCAAGTTGTTTAAAGCAAAACCAAGGAATGTTTTTAAACATATCTCCTGATTTTGTCTTCTGAACAATTCTCCTAAAAGCCACTCTGGTTGTGTCATTCATTTTTCCTAAGGATTGGCTCTGAATCTCTGAATTATTTAAAGCATATGCATTACAGTCATTAATATTTTGAATTTAAGAGTAAAGAAATTTAAATCCAAACTGTGAACAGGGGGATTAGTGAGGATTGTAGATCTGAAGAGATAATGGGCTACTTGGCTATCAATTATGGTTTAATGCAGTTTTCTTCAACCTAATACACTCTAAATGTATTGGGAGTAACATTCCTAGAATACTCAACCAGCATGGCCATTTTCCATGTGAAGTAGGAATTCTGGGTGGTGCAATATAACATAGCATCAGTTTGAGTAATCTGATTTAGTGATAGAACAAGCTTAGTATGTCTTGGGCTCAGGTTATCTCTCTTAGTTCCACAAAACAGACTTCCATTTTGCATTAATTGCAATCTACATGGTGTGCAAATTGAATAAACAGGTTAACACTGTTGCACTGATCAGAAACACTGCACCTACAGAGGCCCACAACACCCCTAATAGCTATTTGTGGACAATTGAAAATAATTTTAAAAACGGATGAAATCTTAACAAGATTGTCAAATATAGCAACATTTAGAGTAGTTGAAATTTCAATCAGAGTTATTACATTATGTAGTTCAAGAACTCAAAAATGAGATTTAATTACCAAAGATTTTAGACAATTAAAAAAAAACTAAAAATGGGAACTGCATGCAGAAGCAAAGCTATTTAGACTGCAAAGCAAAACAGACTTCTTCACATATCTGTTTCACTAAAATGTAAATGAGCAGGGAAACAATTCTACTTGGAAGGATTGCTAGAGAAAATGCTATTCCCTTAGAAACAGAAAAAGAACATCAAGACAAAGTATGTTTCTTTCCTCCCACATCCATCTGGTTTGAAAAGCAAAGCAAACAGAACTAGAAACTCATTTTGGGGTACTATTTCATTTTGGTGATTTATTCAAAAGAAGCAGGCACCTCCAAAATAGCCAACAGATGTTGAGTATGAATATGCATTGTATTTATTTAAACACACCACATCAACATCCCATAAAAGTTTCATGTACTATCACATTTTCAAGTGTACGAAGAGAGAAAAAAGTTATATACAATTCAAGTGCTCCAAAGGTGCTTTTTCAACAGGCAACTGGACTCAGAACTGAAGAAACTTCTTGGATGAGAAGCAAAATGTCTTCAAGGAAAAAAAAACTAAAGAAAGCCCAGTTGCCTTTTGAAAAAGAACCTTTGGGACAGCTATGACCTGCATGACTGAGAATCTCCATAGGCATATGTTTCTAATAATCTAATTGTATTGTACCTACTATATATATGTCCCATGATCCACTTTGTAAAAGAATAGCCTACATATCTTATTGAAGTTAGCGTATAAATTCATGATAGCAGTTTTCTAATATTTGAAGAATTATCACAGACAAGAGGGGGTCAGCCAATTGTCCACTTGAGGGCAGGACAAGAAGTAATGGATAGAAAATTATCAAGGAGAGAAGCAACCTAGAACTGAGGTAAAAATTCTTGACAGTGAGAACAAGTAACCAGTGGAATACCTTGCCTCCAGAAGTTGTTGGTGCTCCATCACTGAGGTTTTTAAAAACTGATTGGACAACCATTTGTTTGGAATGGTATAGGGTTTCCAAGCTTGAGCAAGGGGTTGGACTAGAAGACATCCAAGATCCCTTGCAATTCTGTTATTCTTTATTCTGTAAGTTAATACAGCAGTTTCTATTGATTTTGATGGCTCTGACTTACAATTCTTTAATGCCTATTGATCAAGGGTAACATTATTGTATGTACTGAGACAAAAACATTTGTAAACATGGAGTGTTGGATACTGAGTCTTTCTACATGTGCAATGTTGATTAACATTAATAGATAACAGAAATTCATGGAATTAATTGCCTTCTAATTAAAAATGCAAACTTTGTTAAGCCCATTTGATGAAACTAGGAATGGACAAAATGGCTTCAGCTATGGAAGGTTTTTTATTTAGATATTTGTATTACTGCATTTAATTTATTTTAATATAATTGTTTCATCTCCCCATTCCATTTTTAAAATAATATTTTCTGATGAAAAAAGGAATGTGTTTCCTATCTAGAAAGCCAATTTGTGATTTGGCTTTTGTAGAGACAATTATTTTGCCCAGAAGCATTTCTTCACCAAGTTCAGTTTGGATCATTTTCCATTTACAGTTAAATATTATTTCTTAATTGACTATATAATGAAAAAAGTTAGCTTAAGAGTGTAATTTGTCACTTTTTTTGTTCTCACATATAGTAACAAGTAAGAATTAAATGAGCTATCTCTTCACCCCTTATCAGTGTTTTGCTCTAGTGCCTTTGGCTTCTTATGCACAGAACAATGTTCCCAAATGAAAGAAATTTCCAGGTTTAATTTCAGGGTTCAGTCACATATAACACAAAAAAGACATTGGATTAGGATGGACTGAATCAAATTACCTCTCCCTATAATTACAAGACAAACCAAATCCATTATGGGCCTTGTTCTAGTAGGCTCACAATCTATTACAACCCTGAATCCTTGTGTGTGTGTGTGTGTGTGTGTGTGTGTGTGTGTGTCTTCAAGTTAGTGTTGACTCTTGATGAGTGCCTGAACCACAATGTATTGTTTCCTGCCAGCAATCTGTTACAAATGGAGTGCAGATTTTTTGATGCCCACATTCCTTTGAATTACATACTGACATGAAAAGTGATAGCTGAACTGTAAAAATGAATTTTCTATCCCCTTCCTATTGTTAAGAGATAAAAATGTATGACCCCAATTATTCAGCAGGTTGAAGACTTAATATTACTTACAGTTTATGAACACGTTGCTTACAGACATAGATAATTGTAATGTAATATGGTAATCCTTTACTGCAGATATTATATAAAATATGTAGGTGTGTATGTAGGTGTTGCTAGTGTTTTGCTTTTTGTTTTCGTCTTTTTTATTTTTCTGTTTAAATAAATGCTTTTTAAAGAAAGAGTTTGGGAGGAATATAAATAGTGAAAACAACCAAATGAATATTCATAAGTACAGTTGGAAGAAGCTCTGAGGGGCCACAAAAACAGTTTTGGGAACCATGGGTTATTGCAGAGAATTTTCCTCACTTTAAACTCACTAAACAGGATAAGAAGCTTTTGATCACTTAAGAGATCTTTGTACTTTGTACTTGAGCTCGGATTAGAATACAAGTCACCCTCACTTCCAAGTCTGCATCTATCTCTTGTCATTGCTTTGCCTTTTCACATTCCAATTGAACTGTCTTACTCTCAAATTAGGTTATGGATTTTACATAAGTGCACACAAAATTCAGAAGCATTTTGATGGATATAACTTCATGCACAATTTCCCCTGATATATGCATTTTTAAAGGTGCTTATGATAAATCTCAATAACTTGACAATTCTGGTTCTCATATTACCTTGGAAATTATGAATTAATTTACATCAATTTACATTAATATGCAAATCAACCAATTTTTGCTGTTGCACGAAGTATCTATGGTTTACAGTGTTCACTTGGATTGAGATGCAAAGCCAGGAATGAATGTGAAGTGGTTCTGAAATCTAGGCATTGTTGGATGATTCTAATCACTGAGATCCACCCAATTTTATTTCAAGTTTAACTTTAGGGCAGACATAGTCTTAGCCACCCTGGTGATGACTATGTTTAGCAAATATATGGAAAGATACATAATTTTAATTGGATTTGTGGATTCATCAATGGTTTCCATGGCTGTTGTTTCTAGTTCCCCTATTCAACCATTTCTCTGGACTGCATTTAGTAGACAGAGTTACATAATTCTGTCTCCTTCTGGAAGAATGATCTCAGCAACTTTTATATCCTGATCAGGCTCAATTGTTTAAAAAATTGTAAGAGATGTCATCAAGGTCTTTATTTCTTGGCACAGATACATGAACCTCAAATAAAAAGCATTATGACTCCATATTTTCCATCTTGTATGGATAAAATGTCCCAAAATAAGATTTCAGGGTGGTGAGTTTTTTTTTTTCATGATTTATATAAACTTCCCAAAATTCTAATTCCCCTTTATAAATCATTCTTACCTTTTCTAATTTTTAGCTCCAGAAGCAAATGGAGGATATGGAAAATTAAAAGAAGATCTGTCAAGGTACAAAGCAAATGACCATGTGCATTTGCTTACTAATTTGATCTTCTCACCATGGCAAAATATTTTAATATTATCAGCTTTGCAGCTGTCTACAGTTTATTTTGCAATTACCTGTAATAAATTGTGCATCAACTAACAACATCTATTGACTTATGGCATGTCTTCTACATACTATTGAAAGGTTATTATTTTTTGTGATGCCTCTCAAATCTTCTTTGAGGGCAATGCTTCAAGCAATTGCATGGGATACAGTCAACTTATTCATGCAAAAATGCCTCTTAAACCTTCCAGAATGTATTTCATTGTATGCGGATGAGTAGAACAGAATGGTTTATTAACACACAAACGGGTGCTCTCCAAAATTGTACATCTAACCATATGTGGGATGGAATAATGACTTTTGAGATTACCAAACTAATCCATCATAAACATGACAGATCTATCTTGTGATAATCTCATGGTAAGGAGCACAGTTAGGGAACATTCTCCATTTATTTCAATGGTGTTTTTCATGAGTTCATCGTGTCTATCATATACAATATGTATATAACTGAACTTTCCAATGTGATGCCTAGAGGGCCAATGTGCCTTCTTCACAATCCTTTTCTCATGAACCTTTTAATACACTGCATTTTATATGCTTTTAATTTTAAAAAGTGGGGGAGCTGCTACATGCTACAAAATAAAATATCAGCTTCCAGCAATTTCATTCTAAAAATATTTCTGTCTTCCAATTCCATAACCTCTTTTTTTAATGAAAAAGAACACTCTATAGGAGAGGTGGAATATAGTAAATATTGTAATTAACTGATAATCTATAATTGATCATATTGTACATGACAGCTGTTTTACAGACAGGTAATCTCCTCAACAGCCATTTGGTGAAATGTTTGTACAATATTCTCAAACTATCAAATGTGCTCATCAGCTGATAAATGCTGGAAACCATAGCTATATAAATATGGTGGTGGTTTGGCACCTGTTTGTGACTGAAAAAAGAAGTAAGTAGAGAAAGTACTGGAAAAAAACTCTACTTTTTCTATTATATTTCAGTCATCACTCTTTATGGATTTACGAACTTTACCATGCAGTAATTCTTACACAATTGTCCACAGGTATTCAAAGAGATTGCAGAATTGTTCTGTTCTCCTTCTGAATTTAGGTGGTGGACAATCTATTCTGTCATTGTCAATGCACCCACAACGTATTAAGAATAATGTACCAAACATATGAAAAAATTAATCACATTTTTAAAATACAGAATAAGACCTAATTTAGTGCTCTTATCTACCTTGAAAACATGATTAATTATTCCTGAATAGGAAAATGTTTTCATTATTACTGTTCTAATACTACAATTTACACAAACATCAATACCCTTGTTGTCATATATTATTTTGGGTCGGAAACTATCTCTATACCCCAATTTATTGAAAAACGGTTACTTCTATGTTCCCTTTACACCACAATAAAGACATCCCACAGTACAGCAAATGTTTTGTAAAGATTACATTCCAAGTGGCTCAGATTTCTAAGTTCATTTTAATAAGATTATGTTCATAATTGAACCTCTGCCACATGCATTGATTTGTACTTACAAAGGCTCTTACCTCATGCATCCATTTAATACTGGAAACATGTCAAAGTGCCAAAGCACTCACATATAAACAGGAGAATTGAGCATTTGCTCAGTCACTCTATGTATCTTAAAGTTACAGAGAAAGTTTCAAATATGCAATTATGATTTACAAATGGCAAAATGACAAGGGTAGGTTTTTTACCGCTTTCAATTAAACAAAGCACTCACTGCGTATATTCCTGATGAAGTATTTAGTAATATTTAACTCTTTCCTCCTTCACTAGATACATTGCGCTAAAGACAGTGTGAAGGACAAGATCTACCTTCTTTTTAAAATTTCACATTAACCCAAAGGTCTGCAAATTGTAGGCTTTATGGAAATTGCTTACAGCAGTATTTCTCAAGCTTGAAAACTTCAAGATGTGTAGACTTAACTCACAGAAGTCCCTAGCCAGAAAAGGTAGAGAAACATTGGCTAAGAGAGTGAGCCCAAAGTTAAAAATGGTGGTGAATTAAATTCAGGATGGTTGAATTCCCCCTGCAATGATCTTCCTACCACTCCAGTTAATGTTTGTCTTGGGGGAGGGGAAAAGGTTATGTGGGTTACAATGCAAAGAAAGTGGTGGGCTGTAGGCTTCTGTGGGACATCTGGGTGGTCCAGAGACATTTTTGTAAATAAAACTGATGCTCTTGACTTATTTATTGTTTGTTCATAGCTCTCCAGATAAAGAGACTCATGGTAACAATTATAAAACCATAATGAACATACAGTTAGTAAACAGTATCATTACAATTAACCAAACACATTTTAAAAACCCACAATAAAACAAAGCCCAGCATAGATATTAGACCTCAAAAACATGGTGGAAAACTAAGGCCTTCATAACCATACTAAAGGCTATGAGGCTGAAAGCCATCCATGTATTGAGTGGGAAGTTATTGCTGGGATTCAGTCTGATCTGGTGTTGGATATTAAGTGAGGACCCCTATACCATATCCAGTACAGCCAAAAGTAGAGATAGGCAACTGGGTATAATCAGCATATTGATGTTACTCCACCATCCCATTTTTAGGTGATATATTTCTATTTTTAGAAGTAATTTTATTTAAAGATAATCTGATACACCTTGAGGAGGTGTCTGTTGTAACACTGTTGCTTAGGCTTTCATTAAGCTATATGCAAGTAAGAAAAGCAAAGTAATAGAAAATGAACATTAACACACCTGGAGTTTTGTAAATAAAACAAAACACCAAGGAGAAGGACTGTTTCTAGCATCTACCAAAAAAACTGAATCATCATAGAGTAGCTGTCAAGTTACAAATCCTTTTATTATGCAAACTTCCTCATGTTGCATCTAGAACCATATTCCATATTGCGCAGCTGCTTTCCCCGGATTTAGCGTTATATTATTTGAATGGCTAGCTCCAAGCTGATTTTCATAATCTGTAGATTCAATAGATTTAACCATTTTGTACAAACATCCAATGTTGAATTAGCTGAATAACATCTCAAATTAGAAATTCTAACATCAGAATGTAATATTTGGATATTCTTATGAAAGGTGATATATATTGTAAGTGGGATCCAAAATTATGGCTGAGCCAGACCATCACTAGGCCATCAAAATGTCACAAAATAATGTATACTTTTAATAGGTGAGTTGGCACAAAAGAAAAAGAAAGAAGAAAAAGCCAGTAGTAGAGAAAAATAATAATCCAAGCATCAAGGTAATGCTGTTAAAGAGCATCTATCTATTAAAACATAAAGTTATCTTATTTGTTAATCAATTCTGAAGAACTTGGAACTTTGCACATTATTTTGTGGCAGTTTGATGGCCCTAGAGTGGTATACGCTAGATGTAAACTGAGTGTATTAGGAACATGAATTTTGGCAGCTCATCCAGAGCTATCTTGCAGAATTAACATATGCATGTATGGTATTCAAGACAACTTTTATACAATTTTGAGCATTTTTTATTGAGCTTTTGAAATTCATGGTCCTAGTAACCTGCGTTTACATCTATCACTTAGCACAGCCTCTTTCCCAGCCAATTCCTATTATAGGTTTGGACCAGGTTGTTACATATATCCACAACTTCTCCAACTTCCATGTTTTGACAGCTGCTTTGGAACAGAATCATACTGTTAAGACTTCTCCAAATGTTTCCACTACATGCACATTTTTCTGGACTACAGCTTGATTATTTATTGCATACTTTCCACATAATGAGTAATGTACCTGGCAGTATCCCTGGTACCTGATAATCTTTGGGTAGGTTTCAGTTGATAATCCGTTTTAGAAGAATCTAGATGAAAGTTGAATTAAAAGCAGAACAACAGAAGAACCTATAATGAAATACAATTCTTGCCTGCATTCACCCTCACAAAGATTCCTACGCCATCAAGAGATTTCCTTGTTGATAGTTAAAATAAAAATGGTTTTACATTGTGATGTAAGTATTTGGTTGTATTTTGCAATTCTTGCAGAAATCATGACATCCAGTATTGCCAGAATGGGTGACATCTTAGGAGCAACTATGCCTTGAAAGAGGTGTGTTCATTGTTTTTGATGCTGAAAATTCTTTTTAATCATTTTTGTCATGTTGCACATCTTCCACAAAATGCATGACAGAAGCAGCTCCGTGTTTGACAATTAGAGCCTTCCTTCAGCTGCAAAATTTACTCCCAATAAAATATAAACACTGCTGAGTACACTGAGATTCCAGATTGTTTCCACTAATGGAACAACAGAAGGTAACAGGTGCCAAGTGTAACACAAACATTCAGTACAGCCAGTATTCTGCTATTCTATCATTTGCTTCTCATGAATTTGGCATTTGCTAGGAAAATGTCCCACCATTGAAAGATGGTACAGTACTTCTAAGAGGTGCCCTATTACTACTCCATTAACTAGTGCAAACAGTTAAACAGTCACAAACATAATTGTGTTATTCTTCTGCTGCTTTGAGGAAAACTGTACCAAAGTTACAACTTCTGATAATGAACAAGAAAAAAAAAACTTTTAGAGAGAATACTATCAGCACAGTTCTGCTCTATAATTCTACTCTTTCGATATGATCCTTGGTACTATAAAAAGCATACTCTGCTGAATTTTGAATTTTTAAAAAAACACTTTTCTGTTATTACTATTATTTAAGGGAAAGCTATTCTGTTTGTCTCCAAGATAATGATCCATACTGTTTTCATTGTCTTTATTTTCTATTTTATTTGGGAATACAATATACATTATAGATAGTACATTGTAAGCACCTTTTTTCTTGTTCACAGGTAGATGTGGAAATGGGATCAAATAGTCTATTGTAGGCTATTTCTATGCTGACTAGAAATAATTTCTAGTTCAACAGATCAGGAATGCAGATGTTTGAAAGGTTGATGCAAATAAACAACCACCATAAATATTAGCATCCGCAGGATCAAACATTATCTTCATTTTATACAACATTATGACTCAATGAGTGGTATTATTTTTTAAAATAATGGAGAATAGTTCTGCTTTCTTTCTCCTTTCAAAGCATTATTTTGATAATTGGTAAACTCCTTTTGAAATAATGTACTCTCTGACATTTTCTGACACAGTTACCCAGCTGCACATCACAAACACAGAATAAAACCTCATTAGCTGGCAATGATTGTAAATCTTGATAAATTATAAATTCATGAATCCAGAAAAGTGGATGATTAATTCAAAAGCTTAGCAAAACTAAAAATCCCAGATAAAAATAGTGATACTTCTGCATTCAGTATGAAGCTTTTTAATTAAAACAAAAGTTTCAAAACAAAGCAGCTTGCCAAATCTCTAAAATTTAGTGACAGAACTCTAGTAAACTAGGAGTCCAGTCCCTACAATAGACTACATATCACCCACTCCCTTTCTACTATCATTTGTACATCTTAAAATATGCCCTGCTCTGATTTTTTTTAAATATTTTTTTTAACTTTTTAAAACAAAAACATAAAACACATCTTTTCAAAACAAAGCTTTTGCTCGGGTCACATATTAAAGCAAACCATTAACAAATCTTATTTTTCAATCGACACAACTAAATATTTTTAACAAGTATTTCCCTCAAATCTATCTATGTTAACTATGCCATTATCCCCCAAAACCCGTTACTTAATCTTAAATCCTAACCAATTATCAATCCATTTTTCTCTTTCATTTGCTTAGATGGATATATTTTAACAATTTATTTATTATTTATTAATTCAATTTATATGCTGCCCTCTCCGAAGACTCAGGGCGGCTATATGTATAATGCAAATCATACAATTATATTAAACATTCCAAAAATATTTAATTTCAGCATACCCATTTTATTTCTAAGTATTAAACTCAAAATTTATACTCTTTATTTCTACTATGAACCCAACTTATTCATTTTATCTTAACTATCACTCTCAACATACACCTCCTCACTTTAATTATCCCACCTCATTTTATATTTTCCTAAAAAACCCCAGCGTTATTGTCTTGCTCCAATTTATTATCTTTTCCCAAGATACACAATATATACACACTTGTTAACTTGCTATAGCTTTTCATCATATATTAACAAGTTGAAATCATCAGTTTTTTTTCTGTTAAACACAACTACCCTGATCATTCATAGTCTAACATTTTCTGCAAATCATTCAGGTTGTCAGCTAACAATGTGGCTTCAACTACATACATAAATCCAACTAACTACGCATTCCCAACAAGTACATATTTACTATCACCAAAACTATTTAGTCACATATACATTAAATCATCAATACATTACAGATTTTTATTTTATTCTCTCTTAATGCTGAGCTATTTGCTAACCATTCTCTTTTTGTTGTATATTTTGGAATATGTCTGAATAATTCTGTCTCGTCTTCTACATGACAGTACTTCTGATATGTATACACTATCACGTTTTCCTGCAGTTTTCTCTTTTGCAAGCTAAACATATCCCGTGCTGCCAACTATTCCTTGTTAGTTTTTGCTTCTAGACTATTGTTTTGGTGGCTGATCTCTGGACATGCCCCAGTGCCCTATCTTTCTTAAAATATAGTGCCCAGCCCTGTACATAGTATTCAGGAGGAGTGATGACTTCGCTAGATGTTGACAATATACTTCTATAGATGCAGTCTTAGGGCTGGGCTTGGTTGCTTTTTTTTTTTTTGGAGCTTCATCAAAGTGTTGGCACATTTTGAACTTGTGTTCAGATAATGCAGATCTTGTTCTGTGTTAATATGTATTGCTACTAGCATAGTCTCTCCCATTGTATAATTATGTCTATGCATATTTCATAACTAAATGAAAGATTTACATTTTACTTGAGTGTGATATGCAAATGTAATTGATTTATAGATTTTCAATTTCCACAACAGTCTTGATGACATCAGTTTATACTTTCCAATATTATAATCCTTTCATTTTTAATTAAGCCTACACCCTTTACTTCTCTGCGTATATTTGTCAAAAATATTCCATATGATCACAGTACATCCTTCTTATTTCTCTTAATTTCATAGAAATACAACTTATCTATTTATCTTTTATTCATTTCAGTAGTTAATTTTTTGGTCTTTACCATTTATTTATTTTATTTATTAAATGTTTATGCCATCCATCTCACTGATACAATGGCTCTGGGTGGTTTACAATTAGATTTACTTCTAATCACAAATGGGCTTACAGATATTGCCATCACCTACATCCATCATTGCTTTGGTTAGTTAAGGCTTTCATTTAATATTTTTCTAATAACACTGAGTAGGAGTTGAATTTGTTAAGACTCTTAGGGATTTCCATACCACATAGAGCATTCCTTGCTAAAGATAAATGCAGTACCAGTCAGTTTGGCATATTTTGGGAATGCATCACAAGCAGAAGCAGTGCTCAGTTTTACCCTAACCATATACATGTTATTATGTGCAAACCATGTAATTTAAAGTAGAAGCTATTATGTAAACCAACACCAATTAAATTTGTGCACTGTACTGACACAAAAGCTTTGAGTCAGTCTAGCCATTAAAAAAAAAATCAACGTATTTTTACAAGTATTGAACCAAATTCCCACCTCTCTTACTTGTTATCTATAATGAAAAAAACGAAGCAGAAATTCAACATACAAATAAAGGATGACTGCAACAAAGGTTATTAAATAATCCTCCCTCTCACCTTTTCCAAAGATGAAAAGCACAAAGGGATTGTGGTATAACATACCCAAAGAACTGCTATAAAAAGTACCATTCATTATCATCATAATCATCATAATCATTTCATTATCATCACCAGCATTTTTTACAATATAAACTATCTCTTTGACATGTTGTAATTAGAACTTTGCATTATATGTCTGTAGAATTTTAAGGAGGCCGAATGATTTTAGTTCAGTTGAAGCTGCTTGGTCCATAAAGCTGTGGCAGATTACAAAGGTGTTCCTTGCCAAAACTTGTATCAACTCTTGCTATACTGTTATGTTTGGAGTTTGCAATTTGCAGAATAGGAAATTTGAATGGTAGCAATTAACCTGTGGTGCTCTACAGTACACAGATCAGGCAGTGTAAATAATTCTGAATTTTTTTACTTGTCAGTAATGGCTTCTACTGTCACTACTAATTTGTAACATTGTCCTAGTACCTTTGTGACAACATAAGGACTACCTGCATGGATGATGTAGCTGGATACCTTTTCAGTTATTAGGGTGGCATCTAAACCAGTTCAGGTTTTTTTAATGAAATCTACTTAAAATGGACAGTCCACTGCTAACACCCAATTTTTCCCCAGATCTTGAGATAATGAATGCAATTTAGCAGCAAAATGTCCAGTTCTACACCCCCCATCCCACCAAATTAAGGGACAGAATGGAAGTACGAGGCCTCTTGGAGCCTCTGATTCCATTGCTACCATTAACTCCTCTAAAAACTCAAGTAAAAATACAGAAAAAAATAGCTTCACCATCCCCAGGAACACCACTAAAGATTGGCAGGTAAAAATGGAACATTTCTTTCTTTTGTGTTATATGATTATCCTTAACAGTGGGACATGCAGATTCTGGCAAATTTGTGTTATATGTTTTTGTTTACACTTAGCCTAGCAAGGACATAAAGCAGGCTGGTTTCTTACCTCAAATTCAGAGACTGTTCCCCTCAAGCTGCAGCATTTTGGTTTTACAAAATTCTAATGCGTTTTCAGAATTATAAGGGGCAGTTTAATGTAGTGATTAAGATATCAGGCTAGAAACCAGGAGACTGTGAGTTCTAGTCCCAACTTGTGCACAAAGGCAGCTTGGTAATCTTGGACTAATTGCTTTCTCTCAGCCCTAGGAAGAAGGCAATGGCAAACTACTTCTGAAAAACCTTACCAAGAAAATGCAGAGACTGGTCCAGGCAGTCTCCAAGAATCTGACACAAATAAATGGAAGAAATGGGGAATATGCTACAAGTGGCCTAGAACCATTAGTATAACTTTCACTGAACTGTATTCTCAATATTATAGTATGATAGTACTTCAAAAATATGTTGATGCTGATGCCAATTTATTACATGTTTGAAATCATGCTATTTGTAATTTTTGGAAATGTAGCTGTTTCTCTAAAGTTATTTTAACTTTTCACTTGTATCCTGGCGGTTATGTCTCTGTTGGGCTTAATTGTTTATCTATATCCCCAAGTACTGATATAACTTTTTAAGTAAATATATTTCTTTGTTTCTGGGGCTTTTATTAATTTTCTTTTCATTTCCTTGGGTTTAAACAATATGGCCAGCCATGTGCAACTTTCTACAGGTAGTCCTCAACTTACAATCACAATTGAGCCCAAACGTTATGTTGCTAAGTGAGAAATGTGTTAAGCAACTTTTGCCCCATTTTACAATGTTTCTTGCCACATTTGTTAAGTGAATCACTATGGTTGTTAAGTTAGTAGCACAGTTGTTAAGTGAATCTGGCTTCCCCATAGACTTTGCTTGTCAGAAGGTCGAAAGGTACACTGCAGCCGTCATAAATATGAGTCAATTGTCAAGCATCCAAATGTAAAACATATGACCATGGGGATGCGTAATGGTCATAAGTGTGAAAAATGGTCATATGACACTCTTTTCAGTGCTGTTGTAAGTTTGAATGGTCACTAAATGAACTGTTGTAAATTGAGGATTACTAGTATTGTCTGCAGCTCTATTCTCTTAGTTTTAAGATAACTGCTCAAAGGAGTTATCTTTGTCCAGAAAAAGTTAATGTTGCTTGTAACTACTCTTATCATTGGAGTTCAGTGGTGATACTTGTAAACTTTCTATTATGATAATCTATGTTCACTAACACTACTGACTATAATATGCTTAAGGATGAATTCATTAATTATTTCTGCCTTTTGCTGCCAATAGCTGTCAGGCTCTTGGCAGCCAGCCAATACACACATAACAGTGTTTATTTGAGAGTTTTTCTAGCTAGTAGCTTTTGAGTTTTTGTATGCCTTTCATAGCACTGACACTCTGCACTGATATAACTTTTGCTTCCCATGAAGTAAGTTTCACCCCTATAGAAGGTAAACTGCAGCCACTGATTTGCTGTGTTGTTCCCATTTTTTTTTGCATCCTGTCTTTAGCTATAAAGTATTGAAACAAGATTGAGTTACTCAAGTTTTTCTCTCTTGGCAATTATTCACCAAACTGATAGACATAGACTTATTATGTACAAAAAAAAAGGGCACAGTTTTGCCTACATGATGTTACCCCACCATACAGGTGAGTATTCTATTCTGTGCTGTTTGAGAGGTATATGGACAACCTCAGTATGTGATCAGCACATCCTAAATCTCAGTTTTATTAAGAAAATCAAATTTAATAATGCTATTAATACTAAGGAAACAATTATTCATACAGTAGAGTGTGGTGGATTTTCTCAGTGTCAAAGCTGTAGTGATTCACTCACAATCTCAGATGGTTTCCATAATGAATTATTTTCCTCGTCTAGGACTCGTCTAGCTGCTCCTTACTTTGTAAATTTTTTGCAATTTTTCTTTTGTTTATAGACAGTAAATCATTCTCCACTTCCACTTTAACAGCCTTATAATTTAGAAAGGTATGGCAGCCTAAAGTCTTCTTATCAAGTACTATTCCTAAGTTTTCCAACTGGTTCCATCTTTCCATAGCTCCTTTCCTTGCAATGTTTGACCCCAGTTTTGCCTGTGTAAATTTTCTCACCTTTGACATTCATATTTAAAAGCAGCAGCAGGCCTTTTCCTCATTTGAGATATTGACTGCAACTATCACCATTGCTAGAATATGGAATTTTCTTTGAATTTAAATACTGTCATGGATATTGTAAGTGGCAAAGAATTTTATGGTGATGATTAAAAGTGCATGGGAGGAGAACGTGCATAAACCAAGCAAGCTGCCAAGGGAGTGAAGATTGAGGCAAAAACAGGAAGGAGGGAGGGAGGGAGGGAGGGACAAAGAATGTTGGCTGACTTCCTGAGATTGAATTGATCAGTAGAAATGCAAGAGAGGAGGAGGAAGAGATAGGGCACCAAGCAGTGGTGGGTTGCTACTGGTTCACCACAGTTCATGCGAACCTGTAGTGGTGGCAGCGGGAGGCTCCGCCCACCCACCTGGATGCTGTGCAGAAGTATCACATGGATGCACGAGTGCGCCCATGCCCACAAGCGAACCAGTAGCGACGGGTTTTGAAACCCACCCCTGGCATCAGGTGAAAGTAGGCAATAAAGAACTAACTTTCCAAAGAAGCAGTTACAACAGGCTGGTAATTTTCATACATATGAAGTATGTTCTCCCTGAAATAGGTTTGGAAAGTATGTTCTTACTCCAGATGTAATGCATCAAGTAACTTGGTACAGTGTATAGGCATAGGTTTATGACTTGTTTCATTTTGAATGCGGGGATAATTCTGCAATGCATCTGATTACAGTAGAAGAAATCAGCCAATAACATGGAATAGGAACATTCACTTCAAAGGCTGAATTTCTTCAGGGAAAATCTACTACAAATAATAATCTAATCATGCTTACCTGAATATTTCTACAACATGCATTCTTGGTATACTTACCTGAAATATTGTTTATTTTTTAATTTACTACTTCATATACAGAAGAGAGGAAAAAAAAGAAGGAAAAATATATCCCAAAAGAAAAAAAAAGGGAATGAATAAATAGTTACATACAAAAAATACATCCTGACATATTTTATTTTATAAACTTAGTTGTTGCAGACGAAGGAATCTGGATCAGGAATAGCAAAGGAAAAATAATTCTTTCCTCCATTTAATGCAGTCTCAATAAAACCTGCCCCGGCACCTGCAATTTTGCTCAACTAAAGCTTCTAGGAGGATATTCACTCTTTGTAACAAATTACAACTGAATCCTAATTCTGGCCAATGGTAATTTTAAAGCAATGCAATGCGAAACAAAACAAAATCTCAAATACACATATCATGTAATTTAATGTAAAAAGGTGTTTTGGTTCTCATTTATCTAGATTCTGGATAGGTCCAGTTCATATATAACATTGTCCTCAGCATTTGAAGAAGTTATCCTCAAGTATAACTGAAAATGGAGGGGAAAAACAAAATGTGGCATATATATAGACAAATAAGCATATTTTTCAAACCATGTATATCCCATTTACCCAAAGAAGACAATAAATGGTAATTGTATATATCAGTAAAATAGTAAAGATAGAAAAGAAAGCATCATATCTACCTAAATCAAGTTTCATCACCACCTTGTATCACAACAATAAACTATCTGTAAAAGAAGAACACTACAATAACTTGCTAATAACATTTAGAAGAATTCTGTCACCTTCTCCTTGAACTCTACTGAGTACAACTCTCCAAATTACCAGCCAGTCTGGCTATCATTCTAGCTAAAAAAATCTGGAAGTCAATCCAAACACCAATGGAAAGCAACAGTTTGAGGAAGGCTGAACTATATCATAGCTACAAAAAGTTTCTTGAGAAGCCAAATAGTAGCCAAGCTCCTGTAAGAGAAAGATACTGGTTTACTGAACATTCCTGGGGAGGACTTTCCACACACTGTTTTACAAGTAACCTCAACAGTAAAAAGAGCTTGCCTTCAGTTTCCTCTGTTGAAAATGCAGTCAATGGACAAAAAAAGAGAATCTAACACATTTATCACTGCAGGTAATACCTGAAATGATAGCTATTTAAAGCTTAGTACTCAAGTCTGCAAAACTGCAAAAATGCCTTGATGTTTCAAAAGAGAAAGATATTTTTTAAAACCTAAAATATCACTTGTGTTTGATGAGAAACATTTTATGTAATTTGCAGAATCAGAGAGTAAAATGGAAAGAGGCACCAATATTGGAATAGTCTTTTCATGGGGAGGGGGAGGAAAGACAAAAACAAAACGTTTATACAAAGCATAAAAATGGTGAATGATTCCTTCCCCACTGCTCTCTTTCTATGGGTAGGGGGACATTTTTCTTTCTCTGCTAGGAGAACATTCAATCAATCATCAGGCATCTATAACCATGAGCGGTCAAAGTCCAGAAAAACATTGCCACTTGATTCTGTCAACTGTAGACATTAGCTCTGGAGTGCACAAAAATGGAGCCCACTTTAGTCTTAATAATTAGAGCATGTATAATCTGGAAGCAGTCTGCCTGCATCCTGCTGCTCTGCCATCTCACTTACAAAAGTAGATGGATTTAATGCTCTCGTTCTGCCAATTAACTCTGCATTAACTGGCAAGGATCTTCTCTGATGGAGGATTGGGGTGGAGGCAATTCAATTTCCATGGTGACCTAACCTCTTCACCTCTTCTTCTCACAGCTGTTAGCTGTGTCAAATTATCACGCCCAAGAGATCCAAGATAAATGACTATTAGGAAAACTGAGATGAAAAATGGCAACATTCGTAGGCATAATATTTTTAGGTAGAAACTCAACACGGGTAGAAGTTTTTCAAAACAAGAGAACCCAATAATTTAATGTAATCTCTCTCTGCTAATATCATCATTTCTTCACCCTTGACAAATTTGTTCCAAAATCAGTAAAACTGTATTTTTAAACTAACATCACTACCACTGTAATAATAGAGCTGTGAAGCTTCTGCAGCATGTTATGCACAATTAAAATGTCTGACCTCACAAAACCAAGCTCACAATTAACTTATGAAAGACTGAGAATGCTTCTGCTCATCACCAAAAAACAGCTTGCTCAAGTCACAAAGAGGATTAATAGTGGGGTACAATTACAGGGAGAAACTTTGCAGAAACTTCAGTACTGAAATAAAAGCTGAATACAATTTCCCTTTCTCATTTGAAAGCCCTTCCTCAAAATCAAAATAAAGAGCTAAAAAGCAATCAATATGAATTGCAGTGGATTAACATTTCCCCAAAAATACTGAGGCACACATTCTGGTGAATATATAATTATCCAGAGCTTTCAGGAGATATGAATCCTTTACCCTTCTAAGAACAGAGGAGGTGGAAACCCCCCCAACACACACCATTTATTCTCTCCGTGGTGATCCTTTGTTTCTTTCCTTCTTCTTCCCAATACATCTTTTGTCTGACATTCTCATCTCTTATCGTATGCTTGTCTCCTTGTGTAAATGAGCTTACTATCACTCTCCTGGTACACACAAGCTATATAGAACATTCAACCCCTTTCATTCTTGTTGGCATAAAAAAAGATTGTGAAAAAGCAAGGCAATATTTCCATAGCAATCAACATGCACATACATTCAGCACAAAAATGGTTTTCACACATAACTGATGCCTGACTTTTAGGAAGAATAATGAATGATTCTAGAATAACTTCAGTACACAACAATCGATGCTTTGGAGGTTTGTTAGTGCCAGTTACATATAAGAAACAAATAGTTAAATCTCTTGCCCCAACACAATACAGAAAGTCCCACATTGTTATAGGATGCAGATTCCACCCATTGAGAAATATATCGGCAATTTCTAAAAAATGCTCTTTTGCATTATTTACCATTAAATGTTAGACAACCAAAGGCAATTATTCCTTTGCATTAAAAAAAATAATGCATGTATATTTCATTGCTCGGTAAAACAGTCACAAAGAAACAAGAACAAATCCACATATATACACACAACGTGCAAAACTGTGCTACGAATCATGCACACTCAGAATTTAAGCATTTTTAAACTAAAATAATCACCAGGTCATTAATAACAAAATAACCTTGCAATTATTGAAAAAGTCTGTTCCCCATGCTTGCACTGATTTCTTCTTTCCCTTTTCCAAACATGCAAAAATTAAAAGACACATACACATGAACACAGAAACGCACAAGCAATGGATTAGAAAAGCAGCAGATAAAGAAAACCAAAAGCATCAGGGTTTAAAGTGCTATTCTCTTGAATGTAAAAAGATCCTGAAATTGAAAAGCCGATCGCGTGCAGAAATTTGAACTCCTGATTTGAATGGCATGCAATCATCAAGGAGACAATTTCTAATTCAAATAAAAGCAATTTTGTTTAAAAACAGTAATTGGTACAAATGATTTTTCCTTCTCCTTTTTTTATTTTTTATTTTTTATTATTATTATTTTTGCTTTTCGACTAACAGTCTCTTAAACCCTGCATGCTGCAGTGCTTAGCCTCTGGTCTGCATCGGCCGTGAGAGAAGAAGGCTACCTGAGAGGTTTCACAGTGCCATCTCATATCCATGTCTGCCTGGCTACCCTGCGTGCTTATAGCTTTTTTCTTAATTCTTAATGGAAATCCTAGGAAATTTAGTCCATCCTCTGAAATCAATACTGGTGACAGGAGAGCTCCCTGACTCAGTGGGAGATCAAGATGATAAATTGTCTGCGCATCAGCCCGGCCTATCAGTGCTCTGCACACAGATGGAAGAGGAAAGGGGGGAAAAAACACAGAGAAACAGCTCCGTTGGTCACATGCTGAGGAGAAGCCAATGGGCAAATCGCTTCTGCAGTAGAGGATGCTGCAGTTCCTTCTGCGGATGAAAAGTGCTGCGTTTCACCATTGGGTACCACTTTAGTCAGTCTGCTCTCTCTCACTCTCTTGTTTTGAGATTTAAGGAGTAATGCTACATATTTTCATAATACAGTCAAACCTCCCCCCCCCCTCAGATTTTTCCTTATAATGAAACTGTAAAAAATGTGATGGAGAAAAGGGAGGATAGAGCAATAAAGCCCCTCACTGTGATCCCACTTAAACTGTTTTGATCTATTCCCCTTCAGATGATTACTGTGTTTTGCCTCATATTAATTTGCAGCCTTAAACAGAGCAATTAGCACACAGCCCTCAATCCAGGATGCCTCGGAAAAGCCTTCTGACTGTAATTATCCTTTTTTAAAAAAAATACCCAGGCTAATCAATGGCATTTGCGGTGTGCATGTTACGCTCTGTAATTAACGTTTTTCGAACAATGAATCCATAAAGACAATGAAGCAATATAGAGAGATACATTACAGAGATGCTGCTGCGCTAATGAGAGCTGCAAAGTTTTAAAAGATTCATGCCCAACTAGGCTAGGCATGTGATTTTGAAGGGGGAGTGGGAACAAAAGGAAGAAGCTCCAGCAATGTTTTCAAAGCCTCTTGCACATAAGTAGGTCAGCAAAGAGAAAGAAAAGAAGGATCTGTGTAGCCTGGGAGACTTCCACAAAATCAGCTAATCAGATAACCTGTGAATAGTGTCAGCCGATCAAAAGACGTAGATCAATAAGGTACAGATAATGAGGTTTCTGCCACATATAGTATTTGCATTATTAATAAGCTCTAATTTACTGTTAACACTATCTTGCCCAGATAAAATATCAACAACTGTTTCCCAACAGAGCAAAGAACCAGCTGGAAGGCTTTTTGCAAACAAAGCACATCTGTTAATATTCATCCATCAGCAGATCAGAGCTATGATGTGATTCTTCCTCATGATATATTACATCAGCTTTGTTAAGGCTAAACAAAATATAGGTGATCCACATTTAATAACTGCCTTGGGTAGTGACTATTCACAAAAACAGTTGTAATAAATTTATTTTCCAATAAAAGTGCCCATTTAGGACAACAAAAATCTTTTTAACAAAGTATCTTTATAGGAAGAATATAATAATATAACAAAAATCTTCAGTGTGAAACTGATTAAGTTCTGGCCAGTTTCAAGCAACAGCTACCAGTCAGGCAGGGTTCTAATCAGCTAATTAAGGTCATAGAGCTGAGCTTGTTAACTTGCTATTAATACATTTAGGGAAATGCTGGGCTGCAGAGAAAAGCAGCTAAGGAAGAAACATATTGTTTAGTAACCATTTTGTTGCAGCCAATTGCAGTCACTGGGTGAGGATCTGTAACAAAATAGTCACTATGTAGAAAAATCAATCTGCCAACAAAGACCTCCACAGAATTATCAGTTGTGTTGATAGCTAAATTTGAATCTTAATCTTTGTCCAGCTGTTCTAAAATTCACTAGTGCTTGTAAATCACCCATGGTGTTGAACCAAAATACTGCATTCTGATATTTTAGCTAGTAAATGTTTTCAGCATTTTTAGTTTTACATCACAATACACGTTTCTGATATGTTAATCCATCTACTCTGAACTATCAGTTATGATGCACTCATAATCTTATGGTAGATTTACAATATTTTTGCTGCACATAATTTTCTCTTTGCAAGTCAAGGATGTCTCAGAACTACCTCTTTATATTGACTTATATGATATCCTGCTGAACTTAATGTGGAATAGGCACAAATTTGGATTCTACATTCAGAGGATAAAACACCCCATTTTCAACATTTGTTTTGTGGGCTTTTTTAGTAGACTGTAATTAAGTCTTATATGAAAAAAGATGATGAGAGCTTTTTCCTAATAAATGTTCTTCAGGAAACAAATCCATTTTTGTGTGTTTTTCAATAGACACCTTTGTTGACTTATTTGCCAACAATCAACTGTACAGTCCTCCAAACATAAACCAATGCACATGCATGTACAACTTCCACTGGAAGACACATAAGTGATTGATGAAGATCTTTAAATGTTCCTCCTGACATAACTACAAGCACATACCATACACAAAAGCCCGTATTTTGTTGCCATTACTGTCCCCTCCCCCCTTATTTGTTATGGGTTTGAACAATTGAAACAGTTGTAAAATCATCAAAAAACCCAATCGAATAATATTTTCAAACAGAAACCATCTTGTTTCATTGAAAAAACAATGAAAAAAAATCATATTCTATTTCTTTTTCCCATTTCCTTTTTTTGGGGGTGGGTGGGAGGACATAAAGCAGAAGCAAGCCTTAGAAAAACTCCAGTTTTTCCTCTCAATGTTTCTGGGAGCTTTTCAGGTATCACATACTTATTTATTTATTTGCTTATTTTTAAAACTTATATGCCGCCCTTATCCCGAAGGACTCAGGGCAACTCACAACCAACAAACGTAAAAACAATCACAATAAATAAGGTTAAAAAACAATTTAAAATCCCACAATCAATTAAAAATTCCTGAAAACAGATCACACAATTTGTTTAAAAAGCCACGTCTTCAGGTCTTTGCAGGAAGTATGGAGATCAGGAGCTGTCCAGAGCCCAGTGGGTAACTCGTTCCAGAGGGTCGGTGTGGCCACAGAGAATGCCCTCCTCCTGGGAGCTGACAGCCGACATTGTCTGGCCGACAGCTCCCGGAAGAGGGCAGCCCTCTGTGACTGCACTGGGTGGTGGGAGGCCGGTAGGAGGTGCTCCTGCAAGTACCCCAGACCCATGCCATGAAGGGCTTTATAGGTAAGCACCAGCACCTTGAAGCGGACCTGGAGGACCACCGGCAACCAGTGCAGCTCGCGCAGGAGAGGTGTAACCTGGGAGTAACGGGAAGCTCCCGTAACAACCTGCACGGCCGCATTCTGGACCAGTTGGAGCCTCTGGGTGCACCCCAAGGGCAGCCCCATGTGGAAAGTATTACAGTAGTCCAGGCGGGAGATGACCATAGTGTGAGTGACTGTACGTAGGGCATCCCTATCTAGAAAGGGACACAACCTGTGCAAAGGCCCCCCTGGACACGGCCGTCAGATGGTCCACTAAGGACAGTCGCAAGTCCAGGAGGACGGCAAGGTTGCGCGCCCTATCCCATCACAAGTGATGGGGCCACTAGATCCTGGGATGCCAATATCCACAGCCACTCCGTCTTGGAGGGGTTGAGTCTGAGCCTGTTCCTGCCAATCCATTCCCCCACTTCCTCCAGGCACTTAGACAACACGGAAAAAACATCCCTGGATTGGTCCAGGGTGGAGATGTAAAGCTGAGTATCATCAGCATATTGATGGTAACTCACCCCGAAACTCCGAATGATGTCACCCAGCGGATTCATATAGATGTTAAAGAGCAAGGGGGAGAGAACTGAGCCCTGAGGAACCCCACACATGAGGGGCCTTGAGGAGGATCTCTTCTCCCCTGCCCAGACAAACTGCATATGGCCCGAGAGGTAGGAGGAGAACCGCTGTAAAACAGAGCACCCCACTCCCAGCCCCCCGAGTTGACGCAGTAGGATACCATGGTCGACGGTATCAAAAGCCGCTGAGAGGTCAAGTAGGACCAGAGCAGAGGAATAACCTCTGTCCCGGGCCCGCCAGAGATCATTCATCAGGGCGACCAATGCTGTTTCTGTACTATGTCCATGCCTGAAGCCCAATTGGTAGGGGTCAAGATAGTCCACTTCCTCCAGGAATTGTGGAAGTTGATATGCCACAATGGACTTGACAACCTTCGCTACATATCCCTGTAATGTTCCAAATTCAAAGTATTTTGGCCTAAGAGATCCCATTTTATTTTATAATAGTTGTTGTAAAGTTGAGATGGATTATTATAGCCATTCCTGAAATGTTCTGAATTTGGAAGAGTCACCGTCTGGTTGAACTTGAATTGTTTATTCAGAGCTGCTTTAGCTTCAAAGCACTCTTAGGAAGGTTAGGGCAACCCATTTCAAAATTAAGGAAGGGATTCTATTTAGTTCTATATAAAGAGTGTAATCTTGTTTTACTTTTTAACCCTCAAATACAAATCACCTGACAGATTTGCAAAAAACAAAACTAAATTAACCATTTCTCCCAGTTCCAACATACATCCATCGACCATGGTATCATGCTGCGCCGGTTGGAGGGGTTGAGGGTAGGGGGCACCGTGTTACGGTGGTTCTCCTCCTTTCTCTCCAACCGGTCGCAGTTCGTGTTGGCCGGAGGGCAGAGATCGACCTCGAGGCACCTTTTGTGTGGGGTGCCACAAGGGTCAGTTCTCTCGCCACTCCTGTTCAACATTTATGTAAAGCCGCTGGGTGAGATCATCCGTGGTTTCGGGGTGAAGTGTCA